>JAGIQG010000003.1:4997976-5234229 GCA_024679065.1 Sphyrna mokarran | reverse complement strand
TACACTGTCCCCATCAAACACTCCCAGGACAGGTACAGCACGGGGTTAGATACAGAGTAAAGCTCCATCTACACTGTCCCCCATCAAACACTCCCAGGACAGGTACAGCACGGGGTTAGATACAGAGTAAAGCTCCCTCTACACCGTCCCCAATCAAACACTCCCAGGACAGGTAAGCACGGGGTTAGATACAGAGTAAAGCTCTCTCTACACTGTCCCCATCAAACACTCCCAGGACAGGTACAGCACGGGGTTAGATACAGAGTAAAGCTCCCTCTACACTGTCCCCATCAAAAACCACTCCCAGGACAGGTACAGCACGGGGTTAGATACAGAGTAAAGCTCCCTCTACACTGTCCCTCCATCAAACACTCCCAGGACAGGGACAGCACGGGGTTAGATACAGAGTAAAGCTCCCTCTACACTGTCCCCTATCAAACACTCCCAGGACAGGTACAGCACGGGGTTAGATACAGAGTAAAGCTCCCTCTACACTGTCCCCCATCAAACACTCCCAGGACAGGTACAGCACGGGGTTAGATACAGAGTAAAGCTCCCTCTACACTGTCCCCCCATCAAACACTCCCAGGACAGGTACAGCACGGGGTTAGATACAGAGTAAAGCTCCCTCTACACTGTCCCCATCAAACACTCCCAGGACAGGTACAGCACGGGGTTAGATACAGAGTAAAGCTCCCTCTACACTGTCCCCATCAAACACTCCCAGGACAGGTACAGCACTGGGTTAGATACAGAGTAAAGCTCCCTCTAAACTGTCCCCATCAAACACTCCCAGGACAGGTACAGCACAGGGTTAGATACAGAGTAAAGCTCCCTCTACACTGTCCCCACATCAAACACTCCCAGGACAGGTACAGCACGGGGTTAGATACAGAGTAAAGCTCCCTCTACACTGTCCCCATCAAACACTCCCAGGACAGGTACAGCACGGGGTTAGATACAGAGTAAAGCTCCCTCTACACTGTCCCCCCATCAAACACTCCCAGGACAGGTACAGCACGGGGTTAGATACAGAGTAAAGCTCCCTCTACACTGTCCCCATCAAACACTCCCAGGACAGGTACAGCACGGGGTTAGATACAGAGTAAAGCTCCCTCTACACTGTCCATCAAACACTCCCAGGACAGGTACAGCACGGGGTTAGATACAGAGTAAAGCTCCCTCTACACTGTCCCCATCAAACACTCCCAGGACAGGTACAGCACGGGGTTAGATACAGAGTAAAGCTCCCTCTACACTGTCCCCATCAAACACTCCCAGGACAGGTACAGCACGGGGTTAGATACAGAGTAAAGCTCCCTCTACACTGTCCCCCATCAAACACTCCCAGGACAGGTACAGCACGGGGTTAGATACAGAGTAAAGCTCCCTCTACACTGCCCCCATCAAACACTCCCAGGACAGGTACAGCACGGGGTTAGATACAGAGTAAAGCTCCCTCTACACTGTCCCCATCAAACACTCCCAGGACAGGTACAGCACGGGGTTAGATACAGAGTAAAGCTCCCTCTACACTGTCCCCCATCAAACACTCCCAGGACAGGTACAGCACGGGGTTAGATACAGAGTAAAGCTCCCTCTACACTGTCCCCCCATCAAACACTCCCAGGGACAGGTACAGCACGGGGTTAGATACAGAGCAAAGCTTCCCTTACACTGTCCCCATCAAACACTCCCAGGACAGGTACAGCACGGGGTTAGATACAGAGTAAAGCTCCCTCTACACTGTCCCCATCAAACACTCCCAGGACAGGTACAGCACGGGGTTAGATACAGAGTAAAGCTCCCTCTACACTGTCCCCCATCAAACACTCCCAGGACAGGTACAGCACGGGGTTAGATACAGAGTAAAGCTCCCTCTACACTGTCCCCCCATCAAACACTCCCAGGACAGGTACAGCACGGGGTTAGATACAGAGTAAAGCTCCCTCTACACTGTCCCCCCATCAAACACTCCCAGGACAGGGGTTAGATACAGAGTAAAGCTCCCTCTACACTGTCCCCCATCAAACACTCCCAGGACAGGTACAGCACGGGGTTAGATACAGAGTAAAGCTCCCTCTACACTGTCCCCCCATCAAACACTCCCAGGACAGGTACAGCACGGGGTTAGATACAGAGTAAAGCTCCCTCTACACTGTCCCCATCAAACACTCCCAGGACAGGTACAGCACGGGGTTAGATACAGAGTAAAGCTCCCTCTACACTGTCCCCATCAAACACTCCCAGGACAGGTACAGCACGGGGTTAGATACAGAGTAAAGCTCCCTCTACACTGTCCCATCAAACACTCCCAGGACAGGTACAGCACGGGGTTAGATACAGAGTAAAGCTCCCTCTACACTGCCCCCATCAAACACTCCCAGGACAGGTACAGCACGGGGTTAGATACAGAGTAAAGCTCCCTCTACACTGTCCCCCCATCAAACACTCCCAGGACAGGTACAGCACGGGGTTAGATACAGAGTAAAGCTCCCTCTACACTGTCCCCCATCAAACACTCCCAGGACAGGTACAGCACGGGGTTAGATACAGAGTAAAGCTCCCTCTACACTGTCCCCATCAAACACTCCCAGGACAGGTACAGCACGGGGTTAGATACAGAGTAAAGCTCCCTCTACACTGTCCCCATCAAACACTCCCAGGACAGGTACAGCACGGGGTTAGATACAGAGTAAAGCTCCCTCTACACTGTCCCATCAAACACTCCCAGGACAGGTACAGCACGGGGTTAGATACAGAGTAAAGCTCCCTCTACACTGTCCCCATCAAACACTCCCAGGACAGGTACAGCACGGGGTTAGATACAGAGTAAAGCTCCCTCTACACTGTCCCCATCAAACACTCCCAGGACAGGTACAGCACGGGGTTAGATACAGAGTAAAGCTCCCTCTACACTGTCCCATCAAACACTCCCAGGACAGGTACAGCACGGGGTTAGATACAGAGTAAAGCTCCCTCTACACTGTCCCCATCAAACACTCCCAGGACAGGTACAGCACGGGGTTAGATACAGAGTAAAGCTCCCTCTACACTGTCCCCATCAAACACTCCCAGGACAGGTACAGCACGGGGTTAGATACAGAGTAAAGCTCCCTCTACACTGTCCCCCATCAAACACTCCCAGGACAGGTACAGCACGGGGTTAGATACAGAGTAAAGCTCCCTCTACACTGTCCCCCATCAAACACTCCCAGGACAGGTACAGCACGGGGTTAGATACAGAGTAAAGCTCCCTCTACACTGTCCCCCATCAAACACTCCCAGGACAGGTACAGCACGGGGTTAGATACAGAGTAAAGCTCCCTCTACACTGTCCCCCATCAAACACTCCCAGGACAGGTACAGCACGGGGTTAGATACAGAGTAAAGCTCCCTCTACACTGTCTCCCCATCAAACACTCCCAGGACAGGTACAGCACGGGGTTAGATACAGAGTAAAGCTCCCTCTACACTGTCCCCCCATCAAACACTCCCAGGACAGGTACAGCACGGGGTTAGATACAGAGTAAAGCTCCCTCTACACTGTCCCCCCCATCAAACACTCCCAGGATGGGTACAGCACGGAATTAGATACAGAGTAAAGCTCCCTCTACACTGTCCCCCATCAAACACTCCCAGGACAGATACAGCACGGAATTAGATACAGAGTAAAGCTCCCTCTACACTGTCCCCATCAAACACTCCCATGAGGAGTATAGCATGGAGTTAGATACAGAGTGAATACGGTATAGTGGGGGTCAACAAGAAAATCACTGAATTTTGTCAACTCTGTTTCCAGCCAGCCAGCCAATCACCTGATCAGCGGTTTTTTTTGGGAATCTAATTACACTAAAATCCCGCTTTATCCACAGCCCATGTGACTTCCTCAAAGAATTGTAAGATGATTTCCATTTCAGAAAACCATGTTGACTCTGTCAGATATCCTTGAATTTCTCCAGGTGCTCTGCTATAACACCTTCAATAACATTTTCCCTCTGATAGAGGTTAAGCTAAACGGCTATAGTTTCCCACTTTCCGCTTCCCCGTCTTCCTGAATAAAGGAATTACATTCACTATTTCCCAATCACATGGAGACATTCTCAAACCTATTGAGTTTTTAAAAATTAAGGCCAATGCATCAATTATTTCACTATCTACTTCTATTAAGAGCCTAGGATTAAATCCATCAGGATCCAAGAACTTGGCAGCCCATATCTTTGACAAGCTGATCATTATTACTTCCTTGGTGAGTGTCATTTTCCCAAGTTCCTCCCCCCTTTCCATTTCCCAATTTGCAGCTGGATGTGGGATATTCTTTGTATATCTGCAATGAAGACCAATTCAACTCCTTGTCTCCTCTTTATTTCCATTGTTAACCCCCCCCAGACTCAGTTTCTAATGCACTAACACTATTTATTTAGATATCTGTATATTTCCAACAATCTTTATCTCATACTCAAATTTTCCCTCCTTATTAACCTTTTAGCTTTTCTTTGCTGTTTTTATATTTTGTTCAATAATCTAACTTGCCATCAATCTTTGCACAATTTTATGCTTTCTCTTTGAATCTGATGTTATCTTTAACTCCTTTAGTTAACCACAGAAGGCTCACACTGTGAGCCAAAGGCCCAGGTTCAATTCCAGCCTTGGGTAACTGTGTGGAGTTTGCACGTTCTCCCTGTGTAGGTTTCTTCCAGGTGCTCCGACTTCCTCTCACAGTCCAATGATGCGCAGGCTAGGTGGATTAGCCATGATAAATGTGCAGGGTTATGGTGATAGGGCAGAGTGGGCCTGGATGGGATGTTCTTTCAGAGAATTGGTGCAGGCTTGATGGGCCAAATGGTCTCCTTCTGCACTGTAGAAGTTTTACAGAATGGTGGGAATTTTTCTTTGTTATTCTGCGTATTCTGAAATATCTCCTTAAATATCTGTCATCGCACCTCTACCTTAATGTTATTTGTCAGTTATTTCTAGCTAATTCTGCATTCATGCCCTCATTCCCCTTATTTCAGTTTAAAATACTAGTCTTAGACCCACGCTTTTCTTCCTTAAACTGACTGTAAAATTCAATCATATCCTGGTTGCTGGCACCTAGAGGCACCTTCACTGTGAGGCCATTAATCAATCCTATCTCATTGCACAACAGCAGTATAACTCCTATTTAGGAACACTTGAGTTGTACAAAGGAGGGTTGGAGCCAGTTTAACAGGATTGCATTGACCTCTGGGATGACAGGGGCAGAAATGGGTTAATGAACTATCCGGGTAAACTAGCCTCCTATCCATCGGCTCTTTCTATAATTCCCACTGCCTCGGCAAAGCATAATTAAGGAGCCCATGCACCCCAGACATGTCTCTTCCACAGAAAAAGATACAAAAGTCTGAGATCACGTACCACCCGACTCAAGGACAGCGTCTTCCTGCTGCTGTCAAACTTTTGAATGGACCTATCTCGCATTAAGTTGATCTTTATCTACACCCTAGCTCTGACTCTAACACTACATTCTATGGTCTTTTGTCTCCTTCTCTATGAACAGTATGCTTTGTCCGTATATCGCGCAAGAAGCAATACTTTTCACTGTATCCCAATACATGTGACAATAATAAATCAGATCAAATCCAATCAAAGTTAAATCTCATTACCAAAATGATCCAAAGTCTATTCCTGAACAGCAAATCTCATGATCATTGATGAAGCTGTATAAAAGACTGTAAGGCCCCAGCTGGAATACTGTGAAGAGTTCTGTTTGCCACATTAGGTTGGATGTGATTGCTTTAGAGAGGGTGCAGAGGATATTCACCAGGACGCTGCCCAGACTGGAGCATTTCAGCTGTGAAGACTGGGGTTGTTTTCCTCAGAGCAAAGGAGACTGAGGAGAAACTGATTGAGGTCTACAACATGGACGGACATAGATAGGGGAGTTAGGAAGAAACTATTTCTCTTTGCAGAGAGGTCAATAGTCAGGAGGCAGAGTTTAAGGTAAGGGGCAGGACCTTTAGGGGAGATTTGTGGAAAATTATTTTCACCCAAGGGTAGTTTGAAGCTGGAACTCGCTGCCTGAAAGGGTGATACAGACAGGAACTTCCACAACAGTTAAGCAGCATTCAAATGAGTTCTGGAAATGTCATAGCAAACAAGGCCACAGACTCAGTGTTAGGATGTAACCGGTGACAACTTTGTATTGGATGTAATGTGACCAATGGAAACAAAATGTAAGGGTCAGCTGACCCAGGAAACCATGGCTCCAATTACAGAGTGATGTAATAGTCAGCTGACCAGCTAATTTACTGTAAGTTAGAACCTGTGTAGAATTGTCAGGAATGGCTCAGGGTGAGGTCCCAAGTTTGGAGTAAAGCGGCATCTCAGTCTTATGGCTAAGATACAAATGAGATCAAGCCTTGGAGGAGGAGCTATGCCGACTCCAATCAGCTTGGATCACGTAGCTCAAGCCCAAAACAGGAGGTGAGAGCTCTGTCTTGTCAGCTTGGATCAAGAGTGTCTCAGCTTGTTGAGACTCTGAATTGGATTTGATTTGATTAGATTGAATGGTGTTTCTTTATTAAATACATTTATTAAGTGGTGTTTCTTTATTAAATTCCGATTTATAAATTTTGTTCTAATTTTATTGTCTGCACTTGAAGAGTTACATCTGATGAAACACTAAGTTCTGGAAAATGGGTTTCGAATAGGTCGTTGCGAACTGCCAGCACAGGCACAATGGGCCGAAGGGCTGTGCTGTGAAACTCGATGACTCAGAGACTTGCAGGAGACTCGATGACTCAGAGACTGGGGCAATTTCTGCCTTCAAATTGCCCCAGTTGCAGTCAAATATCACACAACAGTTGATGAAAGAGGTTTGATGTGAGCCCCAGGAAGCAGGCTGATATTCCTCCTGCAGGAGAGCTACACTGTCAGAGATACTAAGTTCATGTGTAGCTCCAGCTTTCTCTGCGAGTGAGCAGACAGGATCCTATCTTGCTGCACAGCCAAGAGCAATGGAGTTTGTCTCAATATTCTGAGGCAGTACCAATGAAAACAGATGTCCCAGTTGTTTACCAAAGTGGTGTTTATGAGAGTTTCCTATTCGCAAAGTGACTGCATGATTCCGCTAAAACCAAAAGCCAGGACTCTCTGACCTTGCCCGCGGCTGGGATTCTCCAGTCCCGCTGTGGTGAATTGAAATTTGGCTGAATGCCAAATTCTCCATCCTCGCTGGATGCTGTGACAGGGCGAATGAGATCGGAGAACCCCAGCCAAAACCTTTCCTTTCGCTCTCTCTGCTTTATTCCACCATTTGTTCTTACACTCTCCTTCCTGTCTCCCTCTTTCCGTCTCTCTCCCGCCCTTGCTGAGTCTCGCTCATTGCCATTTTTTTCTCTCTACCCTTTGCTGGACTCTGCATCACACTTAGAAGACTAAGGAAATTTGATGTGTCCCAGTCTATCACACAAACCAGTCTCCTATCCAATGACTCTGTCTATGCTTCCCACTGCCTTGGGAGAAGCAGCCAGCAATATTAAAGATCGTGCGCACCCCGGACATTATCTCTTTCACCTTCTTCTGGAGGGAAAAATACACAAAGTCTGAGGTCACGTACCAACCAAGCAAATTACTGTGGACGCTGGAATCTGAAACCAAAACAGAAAATGCTGGAAAACCTCAGCAGGTCTGACAGATCCGTAAGGAGAGAAAAGAGCTGACATTTCGAGTCCAGATGACCCTTTGTCAAAGCTTTGAGAAAGGACTTTCAGCTCTTCTCTCTCCTTACAGATGTTGCCAGACCTACTGAGATTTTCAAGAGCAGTTTCTCCCCAGCTGATGTCAGACTTTTGAATGGACCTACTTTGCATTAAGCTGATTTTTCTCTACACCCCCTAGCTATGACGCTAACACTACATCCCGCACTCTCCCCTTTCCTTCTCTATGAATGGTATGCTCTGTCTGTACAGCGTACAGGAAACAACACTTTTCAGCGTATGCTAACACACGTGACAATAATAAATCAAATCAAATCAAACTCCTTCTATTCCTATTTGCGACCCATGCCCTGCCCTTGGGTATTAGCCCCAATCGGACCACGGGAGTGGAACAGACGAATGGAAGGGGAGGGGGGTGGGGGGAAGAGGGGGTGCGTGTGAGGGCGGAAGGGGTTGGCCACATACAACCTCTCTGGCCAGGAATGCTGGGTGTGGCAACAAACACACAGTTCCATCAGCAACTTCCTCTTCCCAAGAACAGAAAGAGAAGGTATTGTTCCACTGTCCCGTAGCCCAGGCATTACAGCTTCATCTAGAACATTCCAGCCCTGCCCAATACGGCTCCGTTTTGGACACCACTGTTGCCACAAGACAGTGTTTTTTTTTGCCACCCTCGACAGAATCCAGCCCGCTTTCCCTCAACAGGGAAGAAACAATTTTAAAAGTTTAAAGAGAATTACAGTTCAGCGATATTGCAGAGAGCGAGGGTTATCATTAAGTCTCCCAGTGCTCCTGGATGTGTTTGCACACTGCTGCCTCTGTGGCTGGTGGCCAGCTTCAATAAGACAAACTTTGTTTGTCTCTTGAAAGGTTGCGTGTCACGTACCCAGGCCTATTTGAACAGACAGTTAGGAATTTCTCGACTGGAGTCAGCGACTGTTTTCCAGGATGTGACTTCCGATGGGGACTCGGGTCAGGCACACTCTGGACTCACCCAGTCCAGACTCCCTCCGTCAAATCCAGTTAAGGCTCATAACCCCACTCCAGAGGCCTGAGCACAGATTTGAAGTTGACACTCCCAGTACAGCACAGAGGGCGTGCTGCACTGCCAGGGGTGCTGTCCACAGAAGCAAGAGAAGGCCGTTCAGCCCCTTGTGTCTGCTTTGCTATTCAATAAGGTCATGGCTGATCTGAGTGTGACCTCAACACAGATTTCCTGCCAGCCCCTCATAATCCTCCATCTCTTTGTTAATCATAACTCTAATCCCATCTGTACTGATCGGATAACTCTCTTAACATCAACTCAACAGAGTGTATGAACTTTCAATTGTGCAGACAAATCAAACACAGACACACATACACATGGACACACACAGCGCCAAGGACCTGGTTCGATTTTTGGCTTGCGTCACTGTCTCTGTGGAGTCTGCATGTTCTCCCCATGTCTGCGTGGGTTTCCTCCAGGTGCACTGGTTTCCTTCCACTGTCTGAAAGATGCGCTATTTAGGTGGATTGGCTGTGCTAAATTCTCCCTCCGTGTACCCAAACAGGTGCCTGAGTGTGGCAACTGGAGGAATTTCACAGTAATTTCATTGCAGCGTTAATGTAAGCCTTACTTGTGACTAATAAATAAACACAAGTTACACAAAGACAGCAGATGGACACGCACACACAGACACCTGTGAAAACACACACACGTGTTTGGACATACACAAAGATGTGGAGATACACACATTGACATAGGCACAAGTGGGGATGCACACATGTGGAGATACACACATGCAGTGATACACAGATGCACACAAACACTTGTGCACATACACACACACACACACACAAGTGGAGGTGCACACACATACTCACACACACACACACGTGAAGATGCACACCCACAGAGAGACACAGATGCACACACACACTTGTGCACACACACGTGGAGGTGCACACACATACTCACACACACACACACACACACACACACACACACACACGTGAAGATGCACACCCACAGAGACCCACAGATGCACACACACAGAGACACACAGATGCACACATACAGCAGGTGCCAGCTCCCTCTCTCACCCACCAAACCCTCTCAGAATCTGAAAGTCGAGACATGTCTAACATTGTGTTAGCGCATTGCTGTGAGGGCAATTAAACACAGTCCATCTCCTCTCCTCTCAGGAATGTTACATTCCACATGTTTTGCCTGAAAGACTCAAACAAAACTGGAGATTTAACCCAGGAGGCAAGAGGTCGATGTGAATAAGCTGAGATCAGAGGGTGAGAGTGACGTGGGGAAGAACAGACCACAGTGAATACAGGATGCCATTTGTCCTGGGAAATTCCTGCAACAAGGAGATTTTTTGTGCTTTGTCAGTAACTGATAGCCTTTCCTTAGCTGACAAGAATTTGGTCGCTGTGGCAACTGACTTCTGACAAGGCATAAAGATGGCTGGTGAAGGCACACGATTTCTCAGCTCGATATGAGTGGGAGGGGGAGTGAGGGGAGACAGGAGGCTGTCTGAACTGTACGCATTGTGCAAGGGGTTTACCGAGGGGGTCTCAGCAGCTGCTGATCAGGAATGGGGCAGGAACCCGTGTGCTTCTGCCAATCAAATTCACTGGCATCATCTCACCCTGACCGGTTCACCTCTTTCCCATCCTCCTGCCCCCATATCCCCTCCGCACTGCTTCAGGTCACAGAGTCAGAGAGATTTACTCTAATGGAAACAGGCCCTTTGGCCCATCTTGTCCATGCTGACTTTTTTTTTTAAAACCCTCTAAGGGATTTCAAATGGTCAGTGGATAGGCACATGGATCGCATTGGAATAGTTTAGCTTAGAGGGTCATAAAATTGGTTCCAGTGGTCGGCACAACATCGAGGACCGAAGGGCCTGTACTGTGCTGTAATGTTCTATGTTCTACGTTCTAAGCTAATCTCAATTGCCCGTAATTGGCCCATATTCCTCCACATCTATCTTACCCATGTAACTGTCTAAATGCTTTTTAAAAGATAAAATTGTACCCGCCTCTCCTACTACCTCTGGCAGCTTGTTCCAGATAGTCACCACCCTCTGTGTGAAAAAATTGCCCTCTCTGGACACTTTTGTATCTCTCCCCTCTCACCTTAAACTATGCCCTCTAATATTAGACTCCCCTACCTTTGGGGATAGATATTGACTATCTAGCTGATCTGTGCCCCTCATTATTTTATAAATCTCTATAAGATCACCCCACAGCCTCCTACGCTCCAGAGAAAAAATTCCAGTCTATCCAGCTTCTCCTTATATCTCAATCCATCAATTCCCGGTAGCATCCTAATAAATCTTTTCTGCACTCTTTCTAGTTTGATAATATCCTTTCTATAATTTGATAATATCCTTTCCATAAACAAGGCATTCCATCCCCTGTATTGAAAATTCATAGAATTTGGGCTTAATGTCAACCCTGACCAGTTGACACAGCTGGTACCCACCCAAATGACCGAGACTCAGCAGACAGAGCCATGGCTCCGGGCTTCAGCAGCTATTTGGCTATGGTGGCATCATAAAAATTCATGCTCCTTTGATGGTGGCACAGTGGGTAGCACTGCTGGGTCACAGCACCAGGGACAAGGTCCAATTCCAGCCTCGGGTCACTGTCTCTGTGGAATCTGTACATTCTCCCCGTGCCTGCATGGGTTTCCTCCAGGTGCTCCGATTTCCTCCCACAGTCCAAAGATGTGTGGGTTGTGTTGATCGGCCATGTTAAATTGACCCTTAGTGTTAGGGGTAAATATGAGGTTAGGGCAATAGGGGCTGAATGGGATTGTGGTTGGTGCAGACTCGATGGGCTGAATGGCCTCCTTCTGTACTATGAATTCAGGGGTGGGGAATTGGCGGTAGGGCGAAGGAGGTAAAAAGAGGGAGCTGGGGTGTGGGGATCTTGAGTGGGCAGTGGAAGATTGGGGGGAGGGGGGAGGAGGGGAGGGGGGACAGGGATTGAGAGATGAGGGATCACATCAGCTCCAACCTTGTCTCTCCTTCATGTCACACTGCTACCCGGCTAAGGGCCCCACACAGCGTCCGTACAGCCTGGGGAAGTCACACTCCTTACCTTGGCCATCCTGCTCATTCATCCTGGGACTGCTCCTTGCTCTCCGTTCCGACTTCTTGATGCCCGTCCCTCCGCCCCCTCCCCCTCCCACCCCCGCCACACAAGGTGCCTTCCCGTAGCCGTTGTATATCGTGGCGCAGGAGCCCATGTGGTTCTTGTAGATGGTCGAGGGTGGGCTGTTCAATCGGTTCTGTCGGTCAAGCTTGAGTTTTTTGTGCAGTCGGTCGTGTTTGCTGTACTGGTCTTCTCGTGTAATATAACTGGACATTCCGTATAGAGGTATGAATTCTGTTCAAAAATAAAACATTCAATAAGAACAAGAGAGAAAGAGAAAGAACTAGAGTCGTCAGTCAATTTAATCAGAGTTTAGGTAAGAAAAGTGTGCAAGCTTGGCGAAGCAAAGAGGAATAACGAGATGGTGGGATAGAATGGATTGAAGTTCTTCATTTGCAAACTTTTCAAAATAAGGTTGTAACTTTGACGTGATGGCACAGGGATTGGCAATTAATCATCCAGTAAAATAACTAATATCCTCCCATAAGACAATACTGTGCTTTGAAGAAACATACTTATATCATATTTCTTGAAGAGGTATGTTTATAAATCAGCCTTTATAAATTGGAGTATCGAGTATAAAAGTTGGAATGTTATGGTAAGGTTTATATAAGACATTGGTGAGGCCGAATTTAGAGTATTGTGTACAGTTTGGTACAGGAAGGATGTAAATAAGGTTGAAAGAGTGCAGAGAATGTTCACAAGGATGTTGCCGGGACTTGAGAAGCTGAGTTACAGAGAGAGATTGAATAGGGTTAGGACTTTATTCCCTGGAGAATGAGGGGAGATTTGATAGAGGTGTATAAGATTTTGATGGGTATAGATAGAGTGAATGCAAGCAAGTTTTTTTCCACTGAGGCTCAGGGAGAAAAAAGAACCAGAGGGCCTGGGTTAGGGGTGAAAGGAGAAAAGTTTAAAGGGAATATTAGGGGGGGGGCTTCTTCACGCAGAGAGTGGTGGGAGTGTGGAATGAGCTGCTGGATAAAGTGGGAAATGCGAGGTCATTTTTAACATTTAAGGAAAACTTGGACAGGTTCAAGGATGAGAGGGTGTGGAGGGAATATGGTCAGAGTGCAGGTCAGTGGGACTAGGCAAAAAATGGTTCGGCACAGACAAGAAGGGCCAAGTGCTGTAATTTTCTATGGTTTCTAAAGTTCAGCTTTGTTCATACAATGCCAATTTGTCTGCACCAGGTAGCTCCAATGTTGAGAAAGCAGGATAATAATTGGTCTGAATTAATGGAGTGTTTGTTTTAACTTAAGTTAAAGCGTTCTTGGTTATTTCCGTTTTTTTTTCCTTTGGGATTTCAGTTTATTAGGTTAACTGACATGAGTCATGTTCTAATGAGAAGAGTTAAGTTTACAGGGAAAGTCAGTTGTTTCTGCTTGGTTCTGAAAGAAGCAAGAGGTGTCTCTCTCTAGAAGCTGCTGTTTGGGATCTTTCAGAAGACAGGTACCTCTCGGTCTTTCTCTCTCTCTTCCTGTCTCCAAAGATGCTCTAAGACAGTTAACAAGTAAAAACATGCAAGCATGTATTATTTGCTAATTGATTTTGAAGAGGAGTTTTAGTCTATAAGGAATATTGCTTAAATTGGAACCAATAGAGAACAGAGCAGTCAAGTATTTCAGTCGTTAAGAGTTAGTCACTAAATTGATTATATTTAAAATGTATAAAAGTTTGTTTCGGTATAAGTTTCCTAATGTATTAGTAGAATTACACCTGGACTGAAACATAGAACATAGAACAATACAGCACAAACAGGCCCTTCGGCCCACAAGTTGCGCCGATCGCATCTACCAATCCACAGACCTATCTATAACCCCCTATCCTATTCTTTTCCATATACTCATCCAGAAGTCTCTTAAAAGACCCAGTGAGTTTGCCTCAACAACCTCCGACGGCAGTCGGTTCCATTCACTCACCACCCTCTGAGTGAAAAACCTACCCCTGACATCTCCTTTGTATTTGCTTCCCTGCACCTTAAATCTGTGTCCTCTCGTAGTGACCATTTCCGCTCGGGGAAATAGTCTCTGAGAGTCCACCCTATCTATCCCTCTCAACATTTTATAAACCTAAACCTAAACTTTGACATCTTATACTAACGCCAAAAATATAAAAAATACTTGGGGTCTAGTCTAACACCATAACACACCTTGGGATTTCTAATCTGATCACAAACATCTCTAACCCTCTGGATTCTCAGTCCAGTAATATAACCACAGCACTGTTAAATCAATCTGGGTCACTACTCCAGTAATATGAGCACTCCACGTCAGTATTCCCTGAGATGATCTGTCCAGTAATATAACCAGTTCTTAGGATTTTGCATGGTTCAATTAAGTCTCCTTTTAAGCTCCACTACTTTAAGGAAACCTATCCCAGCTTCTCCAGTCTCTCCACATAACTTAAGCCAGGTGGGGGCAGTACAGCGGCACAGTGGTTAGTACTGGTGCCTCATAGCACCAGGGAACCGAGTTTGATTCCTGGTTTGGGTCACTGTCTGTGTGGAGTTTGCACATTCTCCCCGTGTCTCCATTGGTTTCCTTCGGCTGCTCTGGTTCCCTCCTACAGTCCAAAGATGTGAGGGATAGCCATGCTAAATTGCCCCTTATTGTCCCAAGATGTGTAAGTTACGAGATTAGCAGAATAAATGCATGGGGTTATGGGAACAGAGCCTGTAGATATTGTGGCCGGTGCAGGCTTGATGGGCTGAATGGTGTCCTTCTGCACTGTAGGGATTCTGTGAACCCTGATCCCTGGTACTATTTTGGAAAATCTCATCTCCACCCTCTCAACAGCCTTGACACCTATCCTAAATAGCATGCCCACATACGTGGGTACAATGTTGCCTGCTGCCTTGGCACTGCTGTACCCACTGTCTGATTACCTTGCTCTCCGTATATTGTTGGTGGGAGATGGTGCTGGAAGAACTGAGGTGGTAGGTCTCCTGGCCCGGTGACTGGGGGGTAATAGGCCGCGTGCGAGTGAGGGATGAGATGAGGGTGGTGCGTGATGTACGGAGGCAGGTGATGGGTGGGCGAGATGGCTGACGGGTAACTTGGCGGGAAGCATTCTGGGGACTGCGGGGTAACCACAATCCTGCGGACTCCAGTGTTATCCTCGATCACCTGTGATTGGCAAAGAAAAGAAAAATATTAATTTATTCCTCGTAACATCCGCTGATTAGAAAGGCAGCCACTCCACTTTGAACACTGCATTTATATAGCGCCTCGGGATTACAGGGAATTACATGAGACAGTGTACAAACAGGCCATTATCCCTCTCTGTTACAGTCTCTCTCTTCATTACTCTCTCCCTCTCTCACCCCCTCTGCATTACTCTTTTAAAGATTTAAAGTTTATGTATTACTGCCACAAGTAACATTGCAATGAAGTTACTGTGGAATTCCCCTCGTTGCCCAACTTTATACACTGAGGGAGAATTTAGCATGGTCAATGCTCCTAACCAACATGTCTTTCAGACTGTGGGAGGAAACTGGAACACCCAGTGGAAACCCACACAGACATGGGGAGGACATGTAGACTTCACACAGACAGTGATCCAAGTCGGGAATCAAACCTGGGTCCCTGTGAGGCAGCAATGTGCCACCCCATTCAATGGAGAGCAGCTGTTTTCAGAGGTTGGAGAGTCTACAATTAAAGTTCACAATATCGACTATTTTGGACTCAGCAGAGATACTATTTCTTCACTCCGAGAGTAGTGGATCTTTGGGGTTTTCTACCTCAGAGACATGGTGACACTCAGTTACTGAGTAGATTGAAGACTTTTGGACACAAGGGAATCAAGAAGATGTAGTGAATGGGAAAGTGGAACCGAGGCACAAGATTGACCATGGTTGGTCCGTTTGATGGAACAGGATCTATGGACCAAATGACCTCTGCAGTTACTTCTGTCCTTTGCTCTGTTACACTCCCTCTCTCCCTCTCCCTCTCTCTCTGTGTCTCTTTCAGAAAATGAAGAATGGACAGCAGGGGACTGGATTGAAATGCTCCAGTGTATACGAAACACAGATGGTTGCTCCATATCCTTTCAGGAGTTAAACAGGTTTATTTTCAATTCCAACAACTCATGCATTGCAACATAAATGAAGCCATCTTTCGCAACCCCACACACTCTCCAACTTCCGGAGTTCAAGGAGGTCAGGATTGTTTTGCTAAGCCAGCTGCGAAATCACATCCTACCCAAAGGCCTCCACATTCCGTGCAGGTTTCTTGTTCATTAAAATATTGAAATTATATACTCCAATCTCTCATAGACTTTACCCATCCATGTATCTCCTTACACAGCCCATGTGCCACCCCATAGCTTATATTTCATTCATTTCTGGGATGTGGATGTCACAGGCTAGACCAGTATTTGTTGCTCCTTGTTCCTAATTGCCCTTTGAGAAGAGCTTCCTTCCTGAGCTGTTGCAGTCTGTGTTGGGTAGGTACACTCAAAGTGCTGTTAGAGAGGGAATTCCAGGATACTGACCCAGTGACACTGATGGAATGGCCGATATATTTCCATGTCAGGAGGCTGAGTGACTCGGAGGAGAACTTCCTCCCTTGCTGCCCTAATCATAATTATGAGGTTGGAAGATGCTGCCTAAGAAAATTGTGAGTTCCCACAATGGATCTTGTAGATGGTAGGCACGGCTGATACTGTGTGTTGGCAGTGGTTTAAGGTGGTAGATGGGACATCAATCAAGCAGACTACTTTGCCCTGGATGATGTTGAGCTTTTTGAGTGTTGTTGGAACTGCACCCATCCAGGCAAGTGGAGAGAATTCCATCACACTCCTGACTTGTGCCTTGTAGATGATGGACAGACATTGGGGAGGGAAGGAGAGGGAGTTACTTGCTGCAAGAATCCCATCCTCTGACCTTCTCTGGTAATTGCAGTATTTACATGGCAGGATCCAGTTCAGTTTCTGGCCAATGGTAACTCCCAAAACGATAATAGTGAAGGATTCAGCAATGGTAATGCCATTGAATGTCAGGGGGCAATGATTAGATTCTCATCTTTTGGAAACGATCATTGCCCGGCACTTGTGTGGAGTAAATCTTAATATTCATCGGCCTGAGCCTGAATGGTGTCTAAATCCTGCTGCTTATGGATACAGATCGCTTTAGTATCTGAGGAATTACAAATGATGCTGAACACTGTGCAGTCATCAGAAAACACTCCTAGTTCTGATCATGTGATGGAAGGACAACAGTTGAACACTACTCTTTATCAATGGTGTCCTGCAGCTGAGATGACTGGTTTACAACATCCACAACCATCTTCCTTTGTGCCAGAAATGTCTCCAATCAGGGGTGAATTCTGCCCACTTTACTCAGGCTCCTTAATGCTACACTGGGTCAAAATGCTGCCTTAATGTCAATGGCAGTCACTCTCACCTCATATCAAGAGTTCAGTTCTTTTGTCCATAATTGAACAAAGACTGTAATAAGGTCAGGAGTCACATAACTCTGCTATAGTCCACACTGAGCACCAGTGAGCAGGTTATTGCTCAGTAAGTGCCACTTGATTGCACTGTCAATGACATCATCCATCACTTTACCAATGATAGAGAGTAGACTGATGGGACAGTAATTGGTCGGGTTGGATTTGTCCTGTTTCTCGCGTACAGGACATACTTGGGCAATTTTCCACATGCCAGTATTGTTGCTGTACTGGAACACCTTGTCTAGGTACACAACAAGATCTCTTCAGTACTATTGCAGGAAAATTGTCCATAGTCTTTGCAACATCCAGTTCCCTTCAGCCATTACGTAGAATACCTACAGTGCAGTATAACTCTGTTCCTGCTGATGGCCCACAGCCCATCCTGAGTTACTGGACCTATTCTGAATCCATGCTATTTAGCACAGTGGTAGTTGCCACACAAGGTGGTGGAAGGTAGCCTCAGGTTGAAGGTGGGACTTTATCACCATGGGAACAGTGTGGTGGTCACTCCCGTCAATATTGTCGTGAACAGATACATCTGTGACAGGTAGACCTGGTATAAATGAGCTAAATTCTACCCTATTATACGTATCCCATGTACCTGGCTACCCAACTTTTAAGAATGAATTGAACATAGCCTACTGCATTGATTTATCTTCACCTTTCGCCCTTCCCCTGGCTGCTTTACTTTAGGTCAGATTGTCATAAGTTCCCTCAGTATTGTTTGCAGAGTGTGAAACACCTAACCATCTCACCGCAGCTACTAATGCACCATCAGGCTCTGTAAGCAAGGGTGACATGGTTACTGATCCTGGCCCCTTAACTGGGTGACTTGCAGCAGGTTTGTGGATTGGTTCCTTGGCTAATTCTGGGCTTACCATCTCTTGCCTCAGAAGGTGAGTCAGGTGAAACTGCTGGGCGTGTATCTAGCTCAGGGCGATCTCTTACCTGTGAGATGTATCCTGGTGGAACGTGAATTGGGGGAATGGATCCATTAGGGGACATCATGGGAACCTCTGCTGGTCCTGTCAATGAAACATATTCATAACATGAGGTCAGGAAGGAAGACTTTGATCACGATAATGGCAACATCTCAATCAGATTCACTCGGAAACAAAAGCAGCTGTATTTTGTTTGCCTCTTCATTGGGACTCCACAGTCATTGGTCATCTCTACCAGATTTCATTAGTTACAGCAAGAGAGTGAGAGATGGAGAGTATGCAATAGGGAACCAGGGAAAGACAGTGAGAGATAGACAAAGAGAGAGAGTTAGATTTGATTTGATTTGATTTGATTTATTATTGGCACATGTATTAACACCAGTGAAAAGTATTGTTTATTGTCCACTGTACAGACAAAACATATCGTTCATACAGAAGGTAATGAGAGATTGCAGAATGTAGTGTTACAGTCATAGCTACAGTGTAGAGAAAGATCAACTTAATGTCCTTTCAAAAGTCTGACAGCAGCAGGGAAGAAGCTGTTCTTGAGTTGGTTGGCACGTGACCTCAGACTTTTTCACCTGTTTCCCGAAGGAAGAAGGTGGAAGAGAGAATGTCCAGGATGCGTGGGGTCCTTGATTATGCTCACTGCTTTGCCAAGGCAATAGGAAGTGTAAACAGATCTAATGAATGGGAGGCTGCTTTGCATGGGCTACATTCAGACCTTTTATAGTTTCCTGCGGTCTTGGACAGAGCAAGAGACATACCAAGATATGATACAACAAGAAAGAATGTTTTCTATGGTGCACCTTTAAAAGTTGGCAAGAGTCATAGCTGACACGCCAAATTTCTTTAGTCTTCTGAGAAAAGAGAGGCGTTGGTGTGCTTTCTTAACTATAGTGTCGGCATGAAGCTTTTGATCTTGTACTCAGCAGGACAATCACAAAAATACCAATGTCGGGGGAGCAGCAACTTTATATTGTATGAGAAGAGGATGCTGATTGGTAGGCAAGTGCTCTCTGATTGGCAAAAGCATTGTCAAGGAGGCAAAACCAAGCAGGTTTACCCTGATTGGTCAAGACATTGCTCTGAGGAATGAATGGCTGTCAACTTATTTTGTTCAGCTGAAATAGTTGCAATGTGTGTACCTGGTCTTTCTGTCTGCAAAGAACATGGCTCTATATATGAATATATCTAGCTTCTGGTGCACACAAATGTGTCACATTGCGACCTTGACTAACAATCTTAAATTGATTGTCAGTGTAATTCATATACTGATGATTATTTAGCAAACGTTGTCTAATCACGGAATCACATTTAATATTGGACATTATGTTTTGAGTTTTGCATGCAGGGGCTGGTTGAGTCCAGTCTCAGCCTTGCCAGTTGCAAACATTGCTGGGACGTGCTGTTTGATACAATCCGGTTGTCTATGGGACCTCGAGCCTTCACAGGTTTGTTCTTTGCAGACAGAGAAAGTAGATATGCACAAATTACATCTGTTTCAGTTAAACAAAATAAGACTCATTCCACAGGGCAATGTCTTGACCAATCAGGGTCAAGCTGCCTGGTTTAAATTTCAAACAATACTTTTGCAGATAATCACTATCACCTGGTGCATTCTCCTTGGCACCATCTCTACAAATCAGAGTCCTTACCGACCAATCAGTACACTTTTCTCAAACACTCTAAATACTTTTCCCCTTATATCGGTATTCGTGCAGAGTGTCCTGATGAGTGCAAGATGAAAAACTTTGACTTTTCTGATTTTCCAGCAATACTCAAGTACCATACTCCCAACTGGCTATTATGGTAAGTCTCAATGACTGCCAGACAACTTCTCCCCATGAAAAACCATTACAAGTCTGGGGTCTCATTCCTTTAGGATTTAATTGTTGTTGGAGTTTTTTAAATAATTAATAGGTATTGCTTGACTTTTCCTTTGTCTCTTTTGTGCCTTCTCATCGTAATAATCCATGGAGGCAAATGTCCCATCACCAAGTTACTTTATCTACACCATACATCTGTACACAGCCAGCTCTCCAGCTGCTCTCTGTTGAATGCAGGCTGGGAGTCTGACACACCTGTTTTAAATAGGGAGTACGAGGCTCCCTGATTTAATCAGCAATTAGGACTCATCAGATAGTTCATACTGTAGCAGACTAACATCATTAGCGTGGCTAAGGTCATCACACATTGTAATTTTAATTTCCCTCCTTTGATTCACACTGGCCCTGGTTTGACATTGAATTCAGCCTCTCGAATTTACTTTTCCTCCTCAGTTCTTGTGTTGTTTCCTCACTATCCTTCAGTCTGAGGTGATGCGCAGTTTCCTGTCCAATTTCATCAGGTCCAAGATCCCCTGTCGAGGGAGCTGCACCGCTTCCCTCTCCCATTAATAGCAAGTTGCGACTGAAAGCGTCTTGGGGCACAAGCAGGCAGTGAGAGCTCAGAGATCAGACACAGCGAGCACTGACTGCCTATAACCAACTCCGCTCCTCAGTCTCCACTCACAAAGCACAGGATCCTGTATGATCTTCACTACAGCTTTCCCCACCTGTTCCTCGACCCTCAAAGTCTTCTGTGCCTAAACCCTGGGTCTCTCTTTCCCTGCATCCTTTTTACAATTGATCTCCTGTGGCATGATGGCACAGTGGTTAGTACTGCTACCTCACAGCGCCAGGTTCGATTCCCAGCTGGGGCTGACTGTGTGGAGTTTGCGTGTTCTCCCTGTGTCTGCATGGGTTTTCTCCGGGAGCTCTGGTTTCCTCCCACAGTCTGAAAGATGTGCTGGTTAGGTGCATTGGCCATGCTAAATTCTCCCTCAGTGTACCTGAACAGGCATCAGAGTGTGGCGACTAGGGGATTTTCACAGTAATTTCACTGCAGTGCTAACGTTAGCCTACTTGTGATACTGATAAATAAACTTAAGCTATTTAATTCTTCCCATGCTTCTTTTTTTATTCTTTTATAGGCGCCTTTGGCAAGAGCAGCATTTTTTGCATACCCATAATTGTCCTTGAATAGGGTTACCAACTGGGATTAAGTGTGTCCCGGAGCTTTCATCACAGGACTTGCTCCCAAGTTCCAGCCATCCGTTGGCCAACACATCCATTCACATGATGCACTGCCTTCCTGTGCCAATTGGAAGGCAACAAGACTTGATACCCAATTGAATGATCATGGTGTGGAGATGTCAGTGCTGGTCCGGGGTAGACGTGATGAGAGGTCACATGCCACCAGGTTAAAGTCCAGCAGGGTTATGTGGAATCACGAGCTTTCGCAGCGCTGCTCCTTCATCGAGTGAAGTGAGCGATACAACAAACTGCTGACTCAAAGTGGAGAGGCTCTGCCAGAAGACGGCACACATCGATAATCGGATGGGGATTGAGTGCCAGACAAAGAGGCTTTTTCTCGTTTTCAGTAAGTTTGTATCTCGTAATGACAAAAAACAAATTTTTTTAAGATGCTGATGAGTTTTTCCCCAGGTCCGCGACAGCAATATTCTGGGGCTTGTTCTCCAATCCTGAGTGTCTCACTCAACCGTTTCAGAGAACAGTCAATCACATTGCTGTGGATCTGGGTCACATGTAGGCCAGACCGGGGCAAGGATGGAAGATTTCCTTTCCTAAAGAACATTAGTGAACTGGGGTGGGTTTTTCCAACAATCGACAATATGTCACCATTACCGAGGCTGGGCTTCATTTTCCAAATCCAATTAATTTAAATTTCACCGGCTGCCGTGGATTTGAACCTGTGTCAGACTGAACCTCTCAGATTATTCACATAGTGACATTAGCATAGTGCCACCATCTCCCCAAACTACTCCATCCTACAAAAATGCAGAATTAGGAACACAGATGAAGAGATTGTCAGCTTGATTATGTCTATAGTTTAACTCCATTTCCCTAGATTGGTAACTGCTGGTACCAGGCAAAAGAAAATCTCCCAATCTCCAATTTTTCAATCAATCTCAGCAGTTTTAGTTTTAGGATGGGGCAGAGTTCCAACTGCTTTCTCCCATTACTGTGAAGACTATTCTATTATTCATCTATGGGAGTCGCTGACTGCCAGCATTTATTGCCCATTCCTAGTTGCCCGAGGGTAGCTGAGAGTCAACCACATCGCTGTGGCTCTGGAGTCACATGTAGGACAGGCTGGGTAAGGATGGAAGATTTCCTTCCCTAAAGGACATTAATGAACCAAATGGGTTTTTCCGACAATGGTTTCGTGGTCATCAGTAGATTCTTAATCCCAGATATTTATTGAATTCAAATTTTGCCACCTGCCATGGTGGGATTTGAACCCAGGTCCCCAGGTCTCACCCTGGGTCTCTGGATGACTAGTCCAGGACGGTACCGTTACACCACTGCCTCCTCTACGGTAGAGCTTGCTCCAAGAAATGTCGGTGCGGAAGATGAACTTGGGACACTTCAGTCAAAGGAAGGGGCTGAAAAGCTGAATGGACTGAGATATTCTATAGATAGAGAGGGAGGGGGGGACAGAGAGAGAGAGAGAGAGAGAGAAAGGGAGGAGAGAGAGAGAGGGAGAGAGAGAGAGAGAGAGAGAGAGGGATACACAGAGAGAGAGGGAGACACAGAGAGAGAGGGAGGGGGAGGAGATTGGGAAGCCGAGAGGAGAGAGAGAGAGAGAGAGAGAGAGGAAGAACGGGTTGGGGAGGGGTGAGAGAGAGAGAGAAAGAGAGAGAGAGGGGGGGAGAAAGAGGGGGAGAGAGAGAGAGAGGGGGGGAGAAAGGAGGGAGAGAGAGAGAGAGAGGAGATCAGTTCAGAAAGAGAGACAGAGGGAGAGAGAGAGGGAGGGAGAGAGGAAATTGGGAGAGAGAGAAAGAGAGGGAGAGAGAGAATCAGAAAGAGGGAGAGATAGAGAAAGGCAGGGAGAGAGAGAGGAAGAGAGAGGGGAAGAGAGGGGAAGAAAGAGGAAGAGAGAGAGACGGAGAGAGAAAGACAGAGAGGGAGAGAGTGAGGGAAAGAAAGCGAAAGTGGGGGCAGCAAGGGAGAGGGCAAGGAAGAAAGAGAGAGAAAGAGACCAGGAGTTAGAGAGGGAGAGAGGGAGCGAGACAGAGAGAGAGAGAGAGGAAGATCTCAGTGAAGAAAAACACCAATCATTCCCCCACACTCGGCCTCTTTCATTAAACAGTTTCCCATCTCTCTCTCTCTTGCACAACACAGCAGCAACAGCTGGGGTTTTCATTCAGTGTCCAAAACCCACCCAGCCACCTCCGGCCCCCACCCCCTGCCCTCCATACCCTCCACCCCCACCCATCCTACCACCCCCAGTCCTCCCTCGAGCCAGCTGTGCCGGAGTACGGTCCCCAGTGCCGAGCGAGCCATCTCATGCTGACATTCAGCAAATTTATTTTGCAGCCGTGGTTCTGCCTTAAGTCCCAGTGGTTGCCAGAGCAGTGAGTCACTCAGATGGGAAAGAGAGGGGCTGTTCTCTCGCTCTCTCTCTCTCTGTCTGTCTGCAAACAGCTGGAATTTGGTTTAGAATCCCAAGCTGGATCCTGTCTCGGCTTGACACGAGCTGTTTCCAATCCCCTGCCATCAATCCGGAATTCGCCTGGCCCCCAGACAGAGGTCCTGTCACATGTTGTAGAAGCATCGCTCTGCTCAGGCAACCTGTTCTCCTCCCAGAATCATCCCAGCAACGTGAGCTGCTCACAGCACAGAGTTGGCCAATCAGCCCATCCTGCAGCTGCCAGCTCTTTGAAAAGTCCATCCAATTGGTCTCACTCCCTCAGTATTCCCAAAGCCCCATAACTGTTCCAACAACAAACTGCTTTCTCTCAAGGGGGATGTTTCACTGAGTAATGTTTTGAGATCTGCATCAAATCAGCCATGATCTTATTAATTGGCAAAAAGGATCAAGAGCTTCAAGTTTTTCAGTATCCAGATCACCAACAACCTGTCCTGGTGCCCCCCCATGTCGATATTATAATTAAGAAAGTGCACCAATGCCTCTACTTTCTCAGAAGATAAAGGAAATTTGGCAAATCTGCTATGATTCCCACCAACTTTTATAGATGCACCATAGAGAGCATTCTTTCCGGTTGTATCACAGCTTGGTGCGGGCTCCTGCTCTGCCCAAGATCGCAAGAAAGTACAAAGGGCCATGAATGAAGTCCAGTCCATCACACATAAACCAACCTCCCATCCACTGACTTTGTCGACAGTTCCCTTCACTTTGGCACAGCAGCCAGCATAATTAAGGACCCCACGCACCCCGGACATTCTCTCTTCCACCTTCTTCCGTCAGGAAAAAGATATAAAAGGCTGAGATCGCATATCAACCGACTCAAGAGCAGCTTCTTCCCTGCTGCTGTCAGACTTTTGAATGGACTTAAACTTGCACTAAGTTGATCTTTCTCTGCACCCTCGCTATGACTGTAACAATATATTCTGGACTCTCTCAATTCCTTCTCTATAAACGGTATGCTTTGTCTGTATAATGCATGAGAAACAATACTTTTCACTGTATGCTAATACATGTGACATTGTTAAAGTAAATCAAAAGAATGGGCTTGAAGGTCTGAAAGGCCTCCTCTTGCTCTTTGTTTGCATGCCTGTTAACCGGGATGCCAGGGCAAACTCCCCTTCTCTCCAATTTATTTGAGGAAAGAGAGATGGAGAGGATGGAATTCCAGAGCTTTGGGTTGGCGGAACAAAGGAAGTAGGGGATACGTAAGAGGCCAAAATTGGAGGGGCACGGAGATCTGAGAAGGCTATAGGGCTGGAAGGGATTACAATGATGGGGTTGGCTTGGCCAGAGAGAGACTTGAAAACAAGGATATGAGTTTTAAAATCAAAGCAATGGTTCTACATCCATGCTGCAGGGGTTCAAATTTAAATGACTATATTAGCAGGCCATTTGATTTGTTTAATAACATCTGTTAGAGAAGGTAATCTATCTCACACAGCACTGCCTAAGGAGCCAATTCAGAAACTAGGTTAAGCTGACTCGCCAACTTTAAGAGCGTTCAAATGGTCAGTGGATAGGCATATGGGTAATATTGGAATAGTTTAGGTTAGAAAGTTATTAGATTGGTTCCACTGGTCGGCGCAACATCGAGGGCCGAAGGGCCTGTACTGCGCTGTAATGTTCTATGTTCTCAGGCCTGTGAGCCAGCAGAAGCCAGGCCTCTCTGCAGTTCCTGCTCTCCCCACAAGGTGATGCTCCCCTCAACATTTTTCACTCAGATCAGCGTGCCAGCCCTTTATAAATAAAAAATAGTTAGAAATATCCTTGGTGATTAAATGCTTTTTTTAAAACTTATTTTCTTTTGTTCACAGGTCTGCTTTTAGCTGGCAATTAGCTCCAATTGGTGACTCAGTGACAACTCGTCTTAATTCACAACTTCAGTGAGGCGACCTCCTCTGAATATATCTCAGAAGTCAAAAAAAAAATCCTAGAGTCATTTGCTGTTGTCTTTCTTCCAGACCCTGTTTTGTTTTTCTTCCTATAAACAGGAAATTTGACTGGAATAGTTGACAAACAGCCAGGGAACACATACAATCTCTCTCTCTCTCTCTCTCTCTCTCCCTCCCTCTAGCCTTGCCTCACTCGATCCTGCAGAGTTCACAGTGAAACTTCGTGCAAACTGCAACAACATACAAGGCAAAAAGGGCAGACAGACCTGCATTTCTCTAGCACCAATGACATCCTCAGGATGTTCCAACGTGCTTCACACACACACACACACGGAGGTACATCTTGAAGTTAACAGAAGATTACAGTGCAGAAGAGGCCCTTCATCCCATCGAGTTCTGCACCGAAGCATGAAAGGCCCTGACCTGCTCCCACTTTAATCCCACTTTGCCAGCATTTGCCCCGTGACCCTATGATGTGCCAAGTGCCCATCCAGGTACTTTTTAAAGGATGTGGGGCATCCCGCCTCCACCACCCTCCCAAGGCAGCACATTCCAGACCCTCACCACCCTCTGGATAAAAAATCTTTTCCTCAATTCCCCCCTCTCGGCCTCCTTCCACCACCCCCCCCTCCCCCCCCCCTCACTTTTAACTTGTGCTCCCTCGCAACTGACCATTTAGCTAAAGGGAATAGCTGCTCCCTATCCACTCTGTCGATGCCCCTCATAACCTTGAACACCTCATTCAGGTACCCCCCCACACCCCTCCCGAGTCTTCTCTGCTCCAATGAAAACAACCCAAGCCTCCGTAACCTCTCTTTATAACTTAAAAATAAAAAGTTGTGATGCAGTCAGCTTACACACAGCAAGATCACACAGCAATGACCTGACAACTTGCTTTCAATAATGATGTTGAGAGAGGGATATTGGACTCAGGAATTGGGGAGCACCCATCCCGCTCCCCCCTCTTGCCCCCACCTCTACTGCACTTCTTCAAAACAGTGACAGCAGAATATTTAAGCGTACTTGAGCCATGCAAAACACTAAACCCTTCACATGGTAATTAAAGATCCCACAAATGTTCCATGTCCGCCCATTCAAAGAAGCGTGGAGAAGTTAGCCCCTTTTCCCAGGACAATATTTAACCTCTCAACCACCCATCACAAAACAAAGGATAGACAATTGGGTCGTTATCAGTGTTTTCGTTCGTGGAAGTTTTGCTGTGTGAAAATTAACTTCCCAGCGAGCGTCCAGGACTGGCCTGGAGTCCCCAGGATTTGAAGATTGATCGCTGGTCTGCGCAACCCTGGAGTAAAATCATTGGGACATTAAAGAAGGCAGGTTGAAAAAAAGAGACAGGCCGAACCTTTTCATCTTGCACTCATCAGAACACTTTGCCAGAACATTGATACAAGGGTGAAAGCAACACTTTATTTCATAGGAGGATAGAGTGCTGATTGCTTGGCAAATAAACTCTGATTGGTAGAGGAGGAGTTTCTTCATACAAAGGGTGGTGAATCTTTGGAATTCTCTGCCTGATGAGGTGGTGGAGGCTTCCTCGCTAAACATGTTCAAGTCAAGAGTGGATAGGTTTTTGATTGACAAGGGAATTAAGGGTTATGGGGAGAAAGCGGGAAAGTGGTACTGAACCACTACAGATCAGCCATGATCTTACTGAATGGTGGGGCAGGCTCGAGGGGCTGGATGGCCTATGCCTGCTCCTGTTTCTTATGTTCTTATGTTAGGCGTTGCCATGAACAATGCACCAGGTGACTGACAGTTAACTGCCAAGCATTGATCAAAACTTAAACCAGACAGTTTGGCCCCGACAGTTGAAGGCACTGCCCTGAGGAATGAACCAGTGATTGGGTATTTTGTTTCACTGAAACAGATGCAATGTGTGTACCTGATCCTTCTGTCTGCAATGGCTAGGGCCCTGTCTCTTTTTCCCCAATACACAAGTTCGATATTACTTAAAAAAGTTTTTAAAAAGAGTTTTCTGTGAAAATCTCTCCTTACCAGATATAACAATAATGAAACGATCGGGGATGGGGAGGAGTGGGGGTTGGGGGGATGTCTGGCACACAGCCAAGCATCATCCAATTGGCAATAAATCTTGTTGCCTTCAAGTAGGAAGGCAGTGCATCACAAGAATGGGTGTGTTGGCCAACTAATGGCTGGAAGGTGGGGACAGATCATGTGATGAAACCTCCAGGAGTACACTGAGTCACAATTATAGAACCCTATAGAACCCTACAGTGCAGAAGGAGGCCCTTTGGCCCATCGAGTCTGCACTGAACACAATCCACCCAGGCCCTACCCTCATATCCCTACATATTATACTCACTAATCCCTCTAACTTACGCATCCCTGGACATTAAGGGGCAATTTCTTAGCATGGCCAATCAACCTAACCCGCACATCTTTGGACTGTGGAAAGAAACTGAAGCACCCAGAGGAAACCCACGCAGACACCAGGATAACATACAAACTCCACGTAGACAGTGACCTAAGCCGGGAATCGAATCCAGGACCCTGGAGCTGTGAAGCAGCAGTGCTAACCGCTGTGCTACCGTGCCACCCACGTGGCAACCCTACAATTAATAGAACATAGAACATTAAGTGCTTCACTTGGCTGTAGAAGCTTTGGATTGGCCTGAAGTGGTGAAAGGTGCCATAGAAATCCAGGCTCGTTGGAGATGAGGTCATTTCACAGACATCCTGGACAATCCGCACATTCCCATTTTCTGGGGTGGGGTTTGGTAGGATGAGATAGGGATTAAGGAGGGATAGGTGAGGGAGGGGTGATTCTGAGGGGGAAATGGGGAAGGGGAGGGAGAACATGACGATGGAGGGCTTGACAACGACAGTGAAGTTGGATCGTCCAGTGAGAGTGAGTGAGGAACGGCACAGAGAGACAGATTCTCCTCCTACGAGCCAACTTCATCAGAATTTCCAGCCTCAACTGATCACGAGCAGAGAAGGTTGGCTTTGACGGATTTCTGGATGCAGAGAGATCCAGTTCCCAACTCGTGCCCAGAAAACACTACCTGGCTCCTCTGAAGGAGCAAGAGCTTGGGTCATTCACCCAGCAGCACTGTTCTTACACACGGACTGTCCCTCCGGCCTGAATATGTCGGCTGAGTGGTCAGCGCGAACACTCGGAGGTAAATTGTTAGCCGCCTTTCTCTCAGGCTGTGTTGAACGGGCTTTGACACAGCCAGTAATATCCACAGTTACTTGGCAAACACAGCTCTGTTTGGCTACATTCAGAAGCTAAACATCTACATTCCTTTTCCACCACAGCACTGCAGTCCAATCCCTCCCTCCCACTCCCCCCCTCTCCACATTCAATCAGCAAATCCAAAATTAAAAAAAAACAACACAAAGCCTTCAGGATCGCTCCGAGACAACAAACTTCCCATTGTTTCCTTTGTAGCCGGAGCTGGGGAACAGACCAGGCTGACCAAGAACTGAACAAAACCCACGAGAGGGGGTCATTCCAAAAAAAAAAACCTCTCGCTTTGTAACCGTGACAAAACTCGATTATCGGACAACCTGCCGCCGCTATCCACAAGCGCACACATACCAGGAGCGGCATTCTTGCCCGTGGGTCAGACACTGGTGAGATGTAAACACAGGTTGCTAGACTACCATTCCCTGTGCAGTACTGAGGGGGTGCTGCACTGTCAGAGGTGCTGCCTTCTGGGTGAGCTGTGAAACCGAGGTCCCATCAGCCCCCTCAAGATGAGCAAAAATGATCCCCGTTTTCTCTGCTGCCTTTGTTGATTTTTCTCCCTCAACACTGGGTGGCACAGTGGTTAGCACCGCTGCCTCACAGCGCCAGGGACCCGGGTTCGATTCCCAGCTTGGCTCATTGTCTGTGCAGTGTCTGCACGTTCTCCCCATGTCTGTGTGGGTTTCCTCCAGATGCTACGGTTTCCTCTCTCAGTCTGAAAGACATGCAGGTTAGAGTGCGTTGGCCATGCTAAATTCTCTCTCAGTGTACCCAAACAGGCACCAAAGTGTGGCAACTGAGGATTTTCACAGTAACTTCATTGCAGTGTTAATGTAAGCCAACTTGTGACATTGAAAAATAAGCTTTTTAAAAAAAATTAAGCAAACATCAGAAGGCCAGAATATCGAGGTGGCTATCAGTTTGTGGGATCTTGCTGTGCATAAAGTGGTTGTTGTGTTTCTTGATATTGCAACAGTGACCCCACTTCAAGGAAGTGCCTCACTGGCTGTAAAGCTCTTTGCAAAGTGCTGAGGTTGTCTCTAACAAGAGTGTCAATTAATCACAGTTAACCTCCTGTGATTAATGGGATCGATAGTTTCAGGAGATTAATCTTTTTACCCATCCATTTGCTGTGGAATTTATGCAGACTTGACAGTGGTATCAACCTCGAGTGTTGCCCTGAGACAGATGCTCAAAAATTCATTCAGAACCGGCTTTGAAAATCACTTTGAACAGACGCAGAATAAACTCGACACATCATTGACAAATTAATTTCGACACAGGTAAGAGAGATATTACCAAAAAAAGAGGGCCACACGTGCCCTGGAAATTTAAGAGCTGTCACGGGATAAAGGAGCAAAGGGAGTTGGGAATATGAATGCACAAATCACTAAAGTTATGACACACAGGTCAACGCAACCAGAAAAATGCTAAATCAAATGGTCAAAGCAAAATACTGTGGATGCTGGAATCCAAAACAAAAGCAGAAAACGCTGGAGAATCTCAACAGATCTGACAGCGTCTGTGGGGAGAGAGTAGAGCCAATGTTTTGAGTCTGGATGACGCAAAGCGGGTGAACATAACAGGTCATCCTGATTCGAAACGCTGGCTCTATTCTCTCTCTACAGATGCTGTCAGACAGGCTGAGATTTTCCAGCATTTTCACTAAATCAGGTAGATTTACTTTTGAACAGACAGAGCTGAAAAGTGAAGTCACATTTGTAGCAGTCCTCTTCCAGACTGTGTTTACGAGCACTGCGTACATTTCCGTTTTAAGAAGAACACAGAGGCCCTGGAAAAGGTTCAGAAAACGGTTTACGACGATGATGTCAGAGGTCAGGAGAGACTGAAAGGGCTGAGGTTTCTCCCTCACAAATCAGTGACCTCACTAAAATTGCACAAGGTTTGACACGGAGAGTGTTTGCACTCGTGCAAGAGGACGTAACTCGGAGGCCATCAAGATCAGATCATCACCAAGAAATCTCATAGGGAATTCAGAAGGAATTTCTTCATCCGGAGATTGGCGTGAAAAGAAGTGTAGAAATAGAGAAAGTAGGAGCAGGAGTGGGCTGTTCAACCCTTTGAACCTGTTCACTATTTATTATGATCATGGTTGATTCTCATTGCCATATTCCCCCTTCTCCCACACCCTTGATGCCATTAAAATCTATCTCTTTCTTAAACAGATTCAGTGACGTGGCCTCCACAGCTTTCTGTGGTAGTGAATTCCACAGGTTGATCACCCTCTGAGTGAAGACATTTTCCCAATCTCAGTCCTGAGTCACTGGATCTAGATTCCACACTCAGGGATAAACATCCTCCCGTCCGTCTGGCCCTGTGAGAGTTTTATACATTTTGATCAGACCTCCATTCATCCTAGCCTCCAATGAATACAGGGCAAGTTGACCCACTCTCACCACTTAGCTCAGTCCTGTCAATCCTGGTATCATTTTCTTCTATCCATCGTGGGAGATGGGCAGCACTGGTTTTCCAGCATTTATTGCCCACTCCTAGTTGCCTTGATCAGCCTGGTGAACCTCCACTGCACTCTGTCTGGAATAAATACATCCTCTTAGGTAGGGTGACCAAAACTGCACGCAATATTCCAGGTGTGTCTCACCAAGAGCCTGTATAACTGCAGTAAAACATCCTTACTCCTGAACTCAAACTCTCTTGCAATGAACACCAACATACCATCTGCCTTCCATGGGGCGACACGGTGGCACAACGGTTAGCACTGCCTCACAGCACTAGGGACCTGGGTTTGAATCCCGGCTTGGGTCACTCTGTGTGGAGTCTGCATGGGTTTCCTCTGGGTGCTCCAATTTCCTCCCACAGTCAGATGTGCTGGTTGGAATGCATTGGCAATGCTATAAATTCTCCCTCAGTAATTTTCGCAGTGACTTCCTTGCAGTGTTAATGTAAGCCTAATTAAATAAACCTAATCTTTAATTGCTTGCTGCATCTGTATCTCTACTTCCATTGACAGGTATACACAGACACCTGGGTCTTTTTGTCCCAATGTATCACTATTTAAATAATATTCTTCCTTTCTGTTTTTCACACCCAAATACACATACATCTTCACATTTAGTCACCTTGAACTGTATCTGCCGTGTGTTTGCCCACTCACTTAACTTGTCTAAATCACCCTGAAGACTCCTTGCATCCTTGTCACAACCCACAATTCTGAAACCACTCTGTCCGAGGCAATATCCTAACTGCAGGTAAGCTAAAGCCCTGATCTCTCTCACAGTCGAGGAGAAGGGGGACATATATCTTGAAGTTCGACCCATGGCAAGAGCTTGTGTGTGGAGTTATTTAGTTTGGAGAGGCTGCTGGCTGAAGTTTCTTTCTGACTGGCCAGGGAATCCTATCATTCTGACCACCTGTCGGAGGTATATTGGAAGGATTCTTCTGGTTGACACCCAACCTGTTTGGTTGCCTTCCTCAGCCATCAAATCCAGGTGGGACTCAAACCCGGAACTTATAGTTCAGAGCAGTGACACTGCCCACTGCGTCACCAGCACTCCCTGAAACCCTGATAAACACAGAGGAGAGACTACAGACTTATGCTGATTGAGTTTAATGGGGAAGGATGGGAGGAGTCTTGAGTGGAGCATAAAGGCTGGCATGGACTGGCTGGGCCGAAAGGCCTGTTTCTCTTTCTATATTTTGTGAAATTCTTTCAGGTCCCACAGCTCAATTAACCATGTTCTGCAGAATATTCCAATCTGCAAATTCACCAGGAATTCACCTTTAACACAATAAAATATCCCACAGATCTTCATAAGAATGCAGTCAGAGTCTTTATCATGCAGGAGAAGACCATTCAGCCCATTGACTCTGTGCTGGCTCTCTGAAAGAGCATTCTATCCAGTTCCACTCCCATGCCTGCTCCCTGTAAACTTGCACATTCTTTGTTTTCAGATGCAATCCAGTTCCCTTTTGAATACCCAGCCTCCAGCACCCCCCCAGGAAGTTCATTCCAGACTCCTACCATCGTCAATGAAAAGAGATTTTAGCTTCCATCACTTCTACTCCTTTGCCCAATTGTTCTGAATCTGTGCCCCCCCAGTTCATGTTGCTGTCCTGAGTGGGAACAGTTTCTCACAGTTTACCCTGTGTTCCTCAGGGTTAGGGATACCTCGAGCAAATCTCCTCTCAGCCTTCTTTTCTTCAAGAAATACAATGCCAAACTCTCCAATCTATCCTCATAGCTACAGTTCGTTATCCCTGGAATCATTCTTGGGAATCTCCTCTGTACTTTTCCCAATTCTTTCTCAAGAATGATGCCCAGAGCTAAACGCAGTCTCCAGTTGAGGCCGAGCAGAATTTGACATAAGGAGGTGGTAGGGGATAATGCTCAGTCGGAGAAACAGGATGAGAGAGTTGAAGAGATTTCGGGAGGGAATTCTCAGAGCCTGGGCCTCAGACATGAATGGTGAAATGATTAAAATCAGGGACGCGCTCAAGGGCCGGAATTGGAGGAGTGCACAGACCTCAGAGGATTGCCGAGGATTACAGAGAATAATTAGTCACTGGTCATTTCTTTCTAAATGTTTATCGAGCAAGAAAATCTCTCTGACAGCTCCCTGGGTCCGAATTCCTGACTCTGAATGCAGCGAGAGTTTGTTATTGTCACTGTTACTGCCTCTCTTCTCACCTCTGAGTTAGTTAGTTAATCACTAATTACAGCCTCAGCGATGAGCAATTCAAATTCATGAATTAATATTTCAAAAGTCTCCAGTCCCCAGTGTCACCAGCTGCCACTGGGAGGTGTAAGATTGGCTTCTGCTGCCTGCAGTCCACTTCAAAGCATTTTTCCTTCTCCATAGCTCCCTGACCACGCACACACCCCTTCTACAATCCGCCTCTCTCTCTCTCACCATCACACCTTCACCAAACCCCCCCCCTCCTCTCCTCGCAACCAGTGTCCAGGATTTTGCTGAATTATTCACTTCAGTTCCATTCCTCACAAGCTATGTGAAAACAGCGATTCTACGACAATACTTCAATATCTGTGAGGTGTTTTGGGGATGTCCTGAGATTGCGAGGGACCCTGCGTAAAGGGCCATTTCCTTTCCTTTTTAAGTCAGCAATACCTCTGCAGCAAGTTGCGAGCACGGGGCACACTGCGTCTCAGTACCAAGGACCCAGGTTCGATCCCCGGCTTGGGTCACTGTCTGCGGAGTCAGCACACTCTCCCACGTGTCTGTGAGGGTTTATCCCATTCCCCAGCAGCACCATTCCTGGTGCCGGAATTAAACTCATTCTGTTTATTCTTTCTCTGCACCCCCCCCCCCACACCCACCCCCTCTCTGGACTCTGAAGGCAACAGTGGAGACCCAACTGCTCAGCTGAGTGACTGGACAGGAAATAATTTGCAAGACCTTGCATTTTTTAAATTCATTTGTGGGACACAGGCATCGCTGGCTGGGCCAGCATTTATTGCCCATCCCTAGTTGCCCGAGGCGTTTGAGAGTCAAACACGTTGCTGTGGATCTGGAGTCACGTGTAGGCCAGACTGGGTAAGGATGGCAGATTTCCTTCCCTAAAAGATATTAGTGAACCAGATGGGTTTTTCCAACAATTGACAATGGTTTCGTGGTCATCGGTAGATTCGTAATTCCACGTTTTTTTTTTATTGAATTCAAATTTCACCATCTGCTGTGACGGGATTCGAACCCGGGTGCCCAAAACATTAGCTGAGTTTCTGGATTAACAGTCTGGCGATAATACCACTCGGCCATCACCTCCCCTTTATACTGTGGCTTTATGTTGTTCAATGTTCCAAGGCCCTTCACAGGAGAAATTATCAAAAGGAATCCAGACTTTGATTCAAAGAGTGCGGAGATGCTGGCATTGGACTGGGATAAACACAGTAAGAAGTCTCACAACATCAGGTTAAAGTCCAACAGGTTTATTTGGTAAGCATGAGCTTTTGGAGCACTGCTCCTTCATCAGGTGAGTGCCTTATCTAGTGTTGTGAGGCTGCTTGCTGTGGAATCAATGAAGGAAATACTCAGACAGGTGATCAAAAGCTGATTCAAGAAGGTAGGTTTCGTGGACAGATGTAAAGGGGGAAGAGAAAGGTGCAGAGGGTTAGGGAGGGACAGAGAGGTGAGAGGGTAAAGGAGGGAGGGAGAGAGGTGGAGAGGGGTTAGAGAGATAGAGAGAGAGAGAGTGATGGAGAGGGTTAGGGAGGGAGAGAGAGGTGGAGAGGGTTAGGGAGGGAGAGATGGAGAGGGTTAGGAGGGAGAGAGAGAATGGAGAGAGCTAGGGAGGGAGAGAGCTAGGGAGGGAGAGAGTTAGGGAGGGAGAGAGTTAGGGAGGGAGAGAGAGGTAAAGAGGGTTAGGGAGGGAGAGAGAGGTGAAGACGGTTAAGGAGGGAGAGAGAGAGTTGGAAAGGGTCAGGGATGGAGAGAGAGTTGGAGAGAGGGAGGTAGAGGAGGAAAGTGTTAAAGATGGAGGGAGAGAGGAATGGAGAGAGTCAGGCAGGGAGAGAGTCAGGCAGGGAGAGAGGATGGAGAGGATTAGAGAGGGAATTCTAGAGCTTAAGGCCCAGACAGCTGAAAGCACAACCACTATTGGTGGACTGAGGGGAGTGGGGAAAGGGAAGGAACCCTGTGACTTTAATACTGACTACACCTTTTCATTGCAGTCAATGCTGGAGTGTAAAAAGCCAATATGTGCATAGCAAGCTCCCACATAAAAAGCAATGCCTTACAGCACCAGGGATTCGGGTTTGATTCCAGCCTCAGTTGACAGTCTGTGCGGAGTCTGCACATTCTCCTCATATCTCCATGGGGTTTCTCTGGTAGCTCTGTTTTCCTTCCACACTCCAGAGATCTCTGGGTTAGGGGAATTGGCCATGTTAAATTGTCCCTTCGGGGTGGGGGGACTAGATAGGATAAATGTGTGGTGTTTCTGGGCTAGGGTTTGAGAGAGAGAGTCCGGGACAGGTTGTTTGATGATCCAGACACCTAAAACCTTGACTCTCTCACAATTAGGACATTAGATAGAGCAAAACCAGAATCAGTGGGAATTGGAGGGGGGGGAAAACTCTCTGCTGGTTGGAGGTCTCAATTCTCAGCTTTGAAATGAAAATCCACTTTTGTGTTCTTTTTTGGTCAGGCCACATCCTGAAGATTTAACTCCATAACAACCAATAATACCAAGGCTGAGATTGCCATGACAACAGACAAGCTAAGGTGAGAGTTGCCATGGTGATAGACATGTACCATAATGTACTGGCCTCATATCTTCTTTCCGAGTTCTAGAGTCATGTTTTATTTGTTAAAATGCTTTTCTGCCACCCCATTTGACCCACTTTAAATATGAAAGTTGCTATATAAATGTTGTTATAAGAGGTCTTGTGGCACAGTGGGTTCGCACCCCTGCCCCTGAGTGACATCCCTCAAGCCAGCCTCTGGCAAAATGCTGGAAATGACCTATTCCCAGTAAAACTAGCTTTGGAAACAGCCATCAGCATGTGCTTTGTCTGCCTTTCGCACAGATGGACATCAAAAGTTTCCATTTCAACAACACTGAACTTATACCCATGTTGGCTCTACATTAGGCATTGTTGTTTAGGATGGCACAGGGGGGTTAGTGCTGCTGCCTCAGAGTGCCAGGGACCCGGAGTCCTTTCCAGCCTTGGGTGACTATGTGGAGTTTGCATGTTCTTACTATATCTGCATGAGTCCAGGGAGGACATTGGGTTGATTGGCCATGCTAAAAAATTGCCCCTTAGTGTCCTAAGATGTTTACGTTCGAGGGATTAACGGTAAAATACGTAGGGATGTGGGGGTAGGGCATGGGTGGGATTGTGGCCTATGCAGACTCGATGGGCTGAAGGGCCTCTTTCTGCACCGCAGTGTTCTATGATTTCCTTCGGGTGCTCTGGTTTCCTCCCACACTCCAAAGACGTTCAGGTGAGATGGATTGACCTTGCTAAATTACCCGAGTGTCCATGGATACTAGGGGGATTAATGGAGTAAATGCGAAGAGTTGGGGAGATTAAGCATGGTGTGGGCTTGTCAGTGAGTCAGTGCAGATCCTGTGGCCTCCTTCTGCACTGTAGGGATTCTGTGACTCTACAAATAGTGGAATAGTCACAAAAGGGAGAACGCTCAGACTCCACACAAACAGTGACCTGAGGCTGGAATCAAACTCAAATCCCTGGCACTGCGAGGCAGCAGTGCTAACCACTGTGCCACCGTGCCATCCTCAACACAATCAGAACTGACCCTCGATCGCGAAACCATTCTCCTGCTTTCTCCCACACTCGGAGCAGGCAAAGGGATCAGTGGCAGACATCCAAGAGGTTAAATGGATTAGTTCTGTTCTGCAATGATTACGCTGCAAGGCAGAGTAACCAGGCTGACTCATCCGGCTGCACACTGGAGATTTAACAGTAAATAAAGAACACAGTGATTTAACCCACAGGTTTCTGTCTCATCAGGAATTTCAGCAACAAGAATGTTAAAGTAGCAATGGTTACCATTTGGAGTACATTAAAAAAATCACCTCCACCTCTTGATTGCAATGCATACCGGACTTTCCAATAACCTATTCTTCCAAACTCTTATCTTCCTGCTCTCATTCTCTCTCTGGTTCCTCCACACTCAATGCATTTACAAACCAAAAGATTCAACAGAACCAATGAATCGAGGCACTGGATAAACTAAACCAAGCAGGCACGGACTCTGACAATAGAGTATAGAGGCAATAAAGTTAAGATCTAGCACTACTGTGCAACAAGTGACAGACCCATCCCCACTAGCACTGTACCCCAGTGTTACACAGTGACAGACCCATCCCCACCAGTACTGTACCCCAGTGTTATACAGTGACAGACCCATCCCCACCAGTACTGTACCCCAGTGTTATACAGTGACAGACCCATCCCCACCAGTACTGTACCCCAGTGTTATACAGTGACAGACCCATCCCCCTGTACCCCAGTGTTATACAGTGACAGACCCGTCCCCATCAGTACTGTACCCCAGTGTTATACAGTGACAGACCCGTCCCCACCAGTACTGTACCCCAGTGTTATACAGTGACAGACCCGTCCCCACCAGTACTGTACCCCAGTGTTATACAGTGACAGACCCGTCCCCACCAGTACTGTACCCCAGTGTTATACAGTGACAGACCCGTCCCCACCAGTACTGTACCCCAGTGTTATACAGTGACAGACCCGTCCCCACCAGTACTGTACCCCAGTGTTATACAGTCGACAGACCCGTCCCCACCAGTACTGTACCCCAGTGTTATACAGTGACAGACCCGTCCCCACCAGTACTGTACCCCAGTGTTATACAGTGACAGACCCGTCCCCACCAGTACTGTACCCCAGTGTTATACAGCGACAGACCCGTCCCCACCAGTACTGTACCCCAGTGTTATACAGCGACAGACCCGTCCCCCACCAGTACTGTAGCCCAGTGTTATATACAGTGACAGAGCCGTCCCCACCAATACTGTACCCCAGTGTTATACAGTGACAGACCCGTCCCCACCAGTACTGTACCCCAGTGTTATACAGTGACAGACCCGTCCCCACCAGTACTGTACCCCAGTGTTATACAGTGACAGACCCGTCCCCACCAGTACTGTACCCCAGTGTTATACAGTGACAGACCCGTCCCCACCAGTACTGTACCCCAGTGTTATACAGTGACAGACCCGTCCCCACCAGTACTGTACCCCAGTGTTATACAGTGACAGACCGTCCCCACCAGTACTGTACCCCAGTGTTATACAGTGACAGACCCGTCCCCACCAGTACTGTACCCCAGTGTTATACAGTGACAGACCCGTCCCCCTGTACCCCAGTGTTATACAGTGACAGACCCGTCCCCACCAGTACTGTACCCCAGTGTTATACAGTGACAGACCCGTCCCCACCAGTACTGTACCCCAGTGTTATACAGTGACAGACCCGTCCCCACCAGTACTGTACCCCAGTGTTATACAGTGACAGACCCGTCCCCACCAGTACTGTACCCCAGTGTTATACAGTGACAGACCCGTCCCCACCAGTACTGTACCCCAGTGTTATACAGTGACAGACCCGTCCCCACCAGTACTGTACCCCAGTGTTATACAGTGACAGACCCGTCCCCACCAGTACTGTACCCCAGTGTTATACAGTGACAGACCCGTCCCCACCAGTACTGTACCCCAGTGTTATACAGTGACAGACCCGTCCCCACCAGTACTGTACCCCAGTGTTATACAGTGACAGACCCGTCCCCACCAGTACTGTACCCCAGTGTTATACAGTGACAGACCCGTCCCCACCAGTACTGTACCCCAGTGTTATACAGTGACAGACCCGTCCCCACCAGTACTGTACCCCAGTGTTATACAGTGACAGACCCGTCCCCACCAGTACTGTACCCCAGTGTTATACAGTGACAGACCCGTCCCCACCAGTACTGTACCCCAGTGTTATACAGTGACAGACCCGTCCCCACCAGTACTGTACCCCAGTGTTATACAGTGACAGACCCGTCCCCACCAGTACTGTACCCCAGTGTTATACAGTGACAGACCCGTCCCCACCAGTACTGTACCCCAGTGTTATACAGTGACAGACCCGTCCCCACCAGTACTGTACCCCAGTGTTATACAGTGACAGACCCATCCCCACCAGTACTGTACCCCAGTGTTATACAGGAAAGGACTGGGCTCTCTGTAACTTGAAGCTGCTAATGTGTTGAATTTGAGCGGTGGGAACTTTGCTGTGGATAATCCCAAGCTGGTATTTGCTGCTTCCCAGGTTTGAGTGATGCCAGCTGCGTCTTCACATCTGGTCAATTGCCGAGTTTATAATCTCTGTCTGATGTGGTGTGTGTGTGTGTGTGTGTGTGTGTGTGTGTGTGTGTGTGTGTGTGTGTGTGTGAAAAAGGATGGAAAATTTCAGATGCTGAGAGCCAGCAACAAGATTCCATGGCAGATGTTCGCTGATGTTATTTGGTCCTTTCAGGGTATGCCATTGGCTGGGCGAGCATGGACAGAGGCAGCTTTGAAACCTGAATTTTTCACAAGTTGTGTAAACTCTTGCTCACTTCTTCCTGTGTCCATGATGCCATCATTGAGAGATTTCCCATTAGGATTGGTTTGTTGATGGCCTATCATTTCAGAACCCAACCTTTTCTTGTCTTTCTTGATGAGGAACACACAGCAGAGACACACATGCTGAAGAGAAGCCTGCCTCGTTTTCACTCCACTCATTCATTGCTTCAAACCTATTCACTCCATCTTCCCTCCTTCCACCTCTCCGCCCTCTCCATTAACTTTTCCCATGTCCTTGTCCTTCCTGCACCTTGGGAAGGCCATGGCCTATTGGTACTATTAATCTAGAAACTCAACTAATCTTCTGGGAACCTGGGTTCGAATCCCATCATGGCAGATGGTGGAATTTGAATTCAAAAAATATCTGTTATTAAGATTCTACTGAGGACCATGAAACCATTGTTGATTATAGGGGAGAAAAAACATCTAATTCATTCCCTTTAGGGAAGGAAATCTGCCATCCTTACCCAGTCTAGCCTATGTATGACTTCAGACAACTTGGGATGGGCAATAAATGCTGGCCAGCCAATGGCACCAATATCCTATGAATGAATAAAAACATGCCTCCTCATCCTCACTCCGTATATCCTCCCTTTGTCCTCCCAATGTACTCCTCTCTGCCATTTCTCCTGTCTCTGGCCTCTCCATCCTCCCTGTCATTTCTGCACTCTCTCTGCTGTCCCCGCTTTCTGCTCTCTCTCTCTGCTCCACCTCCCCTCTTTGCTTTCTTTCTCTCCTCCTTGATCTACACATCATTCCCCCTCAACTTCCCTACCCGTAATGCCTCTCCCACACTCTCTGCCACATCAGCTTCCTATGCCCCCCATTTTCTTGCGGCCTCTGTTGCAATAATCTCCTCCCCGCATTTCCACATTGCAACAGTGACCGCCCTTCACAAAGTGCTTCGCTGATTCTGCACTTTGAGATTCCCTGCGTGAGTGGAAGGGGATATAGAAATGCAAGTCTATTTCTATTTTTTGCTTCCCTGTGAAGCGCTTGTCAGGAAATCACTGAGAAGAATTGAGAAGGGAATTGTTCAGGGCCGGGGAGATGTTTGTCTTCTCCGAGCACCAATGTGAGTCTTCCCAGTGAACAAACACTGCCGCACAGTAGACGTGCCTTTTATCAAGAGCTTCCCATTAAACAGGGTGCAACCCTCTGTGGGAAAAGACAGATGGTGGCAAGACTCCAGCAGCAAGAACCTCCATGAAAGGAAGCAATGAAAGGTGCCTGGTCGGGTTGTGTGGTGTTTGCTTTAGCTGTCTGTATCCTCCCAGTACCACAGAGCATCCTTTCACCAACCAGTGTATTGCGAACCAGACTGTCAGTGTCAACAGTCTGCTGAGAGCGAGAGAGAGAATGCGAGAGAGCGAGAAAAAGCAAGAGAAAGAAAGACAGAATGAGAGAAAGAGAAAGAGAGAGAGAGAAAGGGAGGGAGCGAGAGAAAGTGAGAGAGAGAAAGAAAGCAAGAGAAAGAGAGAAAATGAGAGACAGAAAGCGAGAGAGACAGAGAGAAAGAGCAAGAGCAGCTGATCTGGAATATTCACCTCAGTTACCCCTGTGTGTTATGAACATGTACCTCTAAATCTCTTTGTTCAGTAACTCTCCCCAACTCCCTGCCATTAAATGAGTAAGTCCAGCCCTGGTTCAATCTAGGAACTAGGAGTGGGAGTAGCCACCTGGCCCCTCGAACCTGCTCTACCATTCACCAAGATCATGGCTGATCTTTTTGTGGACTCAACTCCACTTACCCTGCCCGTTCACCATAACTCTTAATTCCTTCACTGTTCAAAAATCTATCTATCCTTGCCTTAAAAACAGAATCTCATAGAAGTTACAGTGCAGATATTGGGCCCAAGCAGGCTGGAGCCTAGGTTAGGTCTCCTCTCAACCTCTAGCCTCACACTCGATCAACTGAGAGGCTAATGATACCAGGAAAATTTGGACACAATAAGATACTGGGGTGAATTGTACCATCCCGCTGGCCACGGGAATCGGAGCAGGCGAGGGGTGGATCATGGAAAGGTCTGTTGATCTCAGGCAGGATTTTCCAGTTCGGAGCAAACATGGCTGATTGTATTATGGGGAGCAGTGGCGTAATGGTATTGTCACTGGGCTAGTAATCCTTACACCCAGGTTAGTGGTCTGGAGACCTGGGTTCAAATCCCAGCATGGCACATGGTGAAATTTGAACTCAATCAAAATCTGGAATTAAGAATCGACTGATGACTGTGAAACGATTGTCGACTGTCATAAAAACTCATCTGGTTCACTGATGTACTTTAGGGAAGGAAATCTTACTTGATCTGGCCTACATGGGGGAGGTATTCAAAGGGACACAAAATTGGTTCTTGACAGAAGCCAGAGGGTGGTTGTAGAGAGTTGTTTTTCAAACTGAAGGCTTGTGACCAATGATGTGCCTCAGGGATCAGTGCTGGGTCCACTGCTATTTGTCATTTATATTAATGATTTGGATGAGAATATGGGGGCACGGTTAGTAAGTTTGCAGATGACACCAAGATTGGTGGCACAGTGGACAGTGAAGAAACTTTTCTCCAATGGCAACGGGATCTTGATCAATTGGGCCAGTGGGCTGATAAATGGCAGATGGAGTTTAATTTAGACAAATGCAAGGTGATGCATTTTGGTCGATTGAACCAGGGCAGGACTCACTCAGTTAATGGTAGGGCATTGGGGAGAGTTACAGAACAAAGAGATCTAGGGGTACGAGTTCATAGCTCCTTGAAAGTGGAGTGAAAGGTGGACAGAGCGGTGAAGAAGGCATTCAGCATGCTTGGCTTCATTGGTCAGAACATTGAATACAGGAGCTGGGACATTTTGTTGAAGTTGTACAAGATATTGGTAAGGCCACACTTGGAATACTGTGTGCAATTCTGGTCATCCTATTATAGAAAGGTTATTATTAAACTAGAAAGAGTGCAGAAAAGATTTATAAGCTACTACCGGGACTTGATGGATTGAGTTCTGAGGAGAGGCTGAATAGGCTGCGACTTTTCTCTCTGGAGTGTAGGAGACTGAGGGGTGATCTTATAGAAGCCCATAAAATAACGAGTGGAGTAGACAAAATAGATAGTCAATATCTTTTCCCAAGGAAGGGAGGTCTAAAACTAGAGGGCATAGGTTTAAGGTGAGAGGGGAGAGATACAGAAGTGCCCAGAGGGGCAAATATTTCACGCAGAGGGTGGTGAATATCTGTAACAAGCTGCCAGAGGTAGTAGTAAAAGTGGGCACAATTTTATCTTTTAAAAAAAACATTTAGATAGTTACACGGATATGATGTGTACAGAGGGTTTTGGGCCAAATGTGGGCAATTGGGATGAGCTTAAGGGTTTTAAAAAAGGACAGCATGGACAAGTTGGGCCGAAGGGCCTGTTTCCGTGCTGTAAACTTCTACAACTCCAAGTGGTTCCAGAGTCACAGCAATGTGATTGATTCTTAACTGCCCCCTCAAGGGCAATTAGGGATAGGCAATAAATGCTGGCCCAGCCTGTGGTGCCTACATCCCATTGCAGAATAAATAAAAAACTGCTACAAACATCTGTCACACGGACTGCATAGTTCCAGAATGTGGCCCTACCCAAGGGCAATGGAAATGGGCAATTCTGGCTGCAACATTTACATCCCGTGAGGCAATGAGGCTTTCAATCAAAGAGGGGATTCGGGAGAAACATCTTTCCCCACACAATGGTCCCAATGTGGAGTCCACAACTACTTGAAATGGCTGAGATTGAACAGCACTGGCAGATGTAGAAGGAAGCTGGATAACCGCAGGAGAGAGAAAGGCACACAAGGGTGTGTTGACAGGGCGAGGTGAAGTAGGGTGGGCGGAGGCACGTGTGGCGCATTCAGTTGGGCTGAATGGTCTGTTCTGTGCTGTAAGCTCGATGCGGGTAATAGATTCTGTTACTCTCTCCCCCGAGTGTTGATCTAGCTTGCCTGTTGAATACATCGTTACTGTTCCCCTTTCATGAAGGGATGATTGTGTGACAGCCCACCGAGGCCTGTACACCCAGTTCCTTCGAGGTGAAGGCCAAGAAGTCAAGTGGAACATTTACTGAGATCCCCAGTTCCGGCATTACTGAGACATCCGGCATTTCACGTTCTTTCAACGGCCCCAGTAATTGAAAAGCTTTCCTTTAGCAGAAATCTGGCAGAGGCATTCAGACAGTGTTAAATCCCTGTGTGAACTCCCACTGTGTGCAGAGCAGCGAGACGCCAGAAATAAAATCACTTCAACTGTACACACCAGCCCTCACCAAAAACTGCCAGGCTCTTTTACACAATGTTATCTTTCGAGTAAATTTTGTCGCTGCTCTTTCAGAATGTCCCCAGTGTTACGTCATCACCTCACCTCCAATTGCATCTCATAGAGACTTCTCAAATTCTAACAGGTTTGGACAGGGTAGATGCAGGAAGGATGTTCCTGATGGTGGGGAAAGTCCAGAACCAGGGCGGGGTATCACAGTCTAATAGATTCGGGATAGACCATTTAGGATGGAGATGAAGAGATATTTCTTGACCCAAAGAGTGGTGAGCTTGTGGAATTCATTACCACAGGAAGTAGTTGATGCCAAAACATTGAATGTATTCAAGAGGTGGTTGGATATAGCATTTGAGGCGAATGGGATCAAAGGTTAAAGGGACAAAGTAGGATTAGGCTATTGAGTTGGCCATGATGGTGATGAAAGGCAAAGTAGGCTCGAAGGGCCGAATGGCCTCCTTCTGCTCCTACTCTCTGTGTTTCTACATTTCAACCATCAGATTATAACATCAATGACCTCATTACCCTTCCCACCCAGATTCGTGCTATTTGGCCCCTCTAGTTTACCCTGTCTCCACGCGAATGCCATTTCTGCTTGAATATGTTTGTATTTTTAACCACCTGAGCCCTCATCTCAGACTGTTCCCTCTGGGCTCATCCCTACTGCAAAAACCCAAAGAGAAACACACCATTCTTTTAACAGTCTGAAGGGCGTACTGGTTAGAGTGCTTTGGCCGTGCTAAATTCTCACCCAGTGTACCCGAACAGGCACCGGAGTGTGGCAACTGGGGGATTTTCACAGTCATTTCATTGCACTGTTAATGTAAGCTTACTTGTGACACTAATAAATAAATAATAATAAATAACTGTCAATTATTAGAAGAGGGAGATTTAGTCCCTTCAGACATTGTCACAAGTGATTTGGAAGGCAGCTGATCTGTATCAGAACTTCAACTACCTGCCCCCCGGGCAGGCTGTGTGTTGTGAGGGGTTGAAGGGGGATAGAGGGGAATGGAGGAGGAGGAATTCCCACTCCCCCACTCCCCAACCTTACATCGTTACTGATTCTCCGAAACCGACAGATTTATCAAGCGGAGGTCAGTGAACTTTTCTCAATTGTCCAGAGATGAAGGGTTTGTCGTATGAAGAGAGATTGAACAGTCTAGGTTGATGTTCTCCAGAATTTAGAAGAATGAGGGAAGATTAAATTGAGGTATTAAGATGATAAAAGATCTGGATAAAGTAGACATGGGGCAGAGGCTTCCTCTTGTGGGATATTCCAGGACGAGAGGTCACAGTCTTAGGATAAGTTGCAGCAAATTTAAAACCGAGTCGAGGAGAAACTACTCCCAAAGGGTTGTGAATGTGTGGAATTCGTTACCCCAGAGTGCGGTGGATGCTGGGACAGTGAGTAAATTTAAGGAGGAGTTAGACGGATTTTTAATTGGGAATGGGGTTGAAGGGTTATGGGGAGAAGGCAGGAAAATGGGAATGAGGAGCATATCAACCATGATCGAATGGTGGAACAGACTCGATGGACTGAATGGCCTAAATTCTGCTCCAATATCCGGGGGGGGGGGGTGGAAATGGGGGGTGTGGGGGTGGAATGAGGAGGTCTATGACTCTGGGTGAGGGGGAGGGCGTCTGTGTCTCTGCTAGGGGGGATCTGTGTGTCTGGGTGAGGGGGAGGAGGGTCTGTGTGTCTGGGTGAGGGTGGGGTGGGTGGTCTATGGCTCTGGGTGAGGGATGGGGGTGTTCTGTGTCTCTGGGTGAGAGAGGAGTGGGGTCTGTGTCTCTGGGTGAGAGAGGAGTGGGTCTGTGTCTCTGGCTGAGGGGATCTGTGTGTCTGGGTGAGGGAGGGAGGGTGTGTGTCTCTGTTGAGGGCGGGTGGGGTGGTCTATGGCTCTGGGTGAAGGGATGGGGGTGGTCTGTGTGTCTGGTGAGAGAGGAGTTGGGGTCTGTGTCTCTGGGTGAGAGCGCTCCCTTGGCGTAGCGAAGGCCTGTACCTGGATGACGAAGGTGGGTTGGGGGTAGGGGGGGGGAGGTATCAGTCTCTGGGTAGGTGATGGGGGGTTTCAATCCCACCCTGTGCCCCCTGTGGCAGTTTCTACCTATCCCTCCGGAGAAGCGTTTGCTGGTGATGGTGATGCAGAGTTGCTGAATGATGATGTCTCCCCCACTCTCCCCAGTCGGGATTTTAGCCCCAATTAACAAAGATTCCCATTAAATGTCAAACAGACTGCCCCAGCACCAAAACCATTTGCTCACAGTGCTGCCCAGAGTGTTTGCTGCTGGCAAACTTTGGTAACTGTTCTACAAAACCTTCATTAAAGTCACTGGATAAATTCCAATTGTCATTGCATTGCCATAGCACCTTTCACGATACTCCATTACTGAGTAGGATTCTCCAATCTTGTTCACCCAGTCACCAGTGAGAATGGAGAATTTGGTGCTCTGCCAGATCTCCGTTCACTGCAGCAGGACTGGAGAATCCCGGCACGGGTGAGGTCAGGTGATTCCAGCCGTGGTCTCTGTATCAGTTTCCGTTTTTGTTGTAAATACCCAACACTCAATCCTCTCCACCATTATCCCAATCTCTCCCCTCACCTGCTCTTCTCCTGTCTCACTCTACATTCCCTTATCTTCTGACTCCCCGCTGCTCTCTACACCCGGGATCTCACCTACTCTCTTCCCAGGTGGATCCGTGGACAGAAAATCCACTGATGTCCCAGTGCCTTTGCTGGAAGACATGGACCCAGTTCCTGAATTCAGGCCTCAATTGACAGCCATCTCTTTCAGCTATTCACTACTTTAATGGAGAATTTCACTGATTTATACCTACCCCTCTGCTCTCCCCCACTCCCGAACAATTCCTGCCTAACGGCACAACAATAACCCTTCAAACTATTAGACACAGGCTATTCAGCCCATCAGGTCTGCTCCACCATTCAGTGAGACCGTGATTGATCCGATGTAATAATCTTCAACTCTACTTTCCTGCCTTATCCCCATAACCCTGGCCTACAAGTGACTCAGTAAGAGTCTGGCAACACCAATTTTAAATCCAACCGATTTATTTGACAGTAAATCTGCGAGCTTTCAGCATTTGTGCCTTCGTCAGGCACAAACGAGGTGTTCTGGTCTCCAAAAGCACACGTATCAGCACAGACAATTTACAGATTGCTCAATCTGTAATCAACAGCAATCTGTAAACTGTCTGTGCTGAAATGTGTACTATTGCAGACCAGAACACCTCATTCGCCTGACGAAGGCACAAATGCTGAAAGCTCGCAGATTTACTATCAAATAAATCGGTTGGATTTAAAATTGGTGTTGCCAGACCTCTTACTGAGTTTACCCCCAGTCCAACGCCGGCATCTCTACATCATGACTACAAGTGACTCCAGACCAACAGCAATTGGCTCGACAAGGGCAATTACGGACGGGCAATAACTGCAAGCCTGTTGCGACCCTCCCTCGGTGCCGCCCCCCCTCGGTGCGGCCACAGTGAGTGTCAGCCTGGATTGAGTGTTCACATTTCCGGAGTGGGATTTGAACCCAAGATTATGTGGTTGAGAGTGGAGGGGGGCGGGGAATGGCGCACAGTGAGCCAAGGCTGATAGCAAGTTGCAATCTCTTCCCATGGGAAGGTGGTCAGAGCGGTGGGGAAATCACCGGCTATTTTCTGCTGCTCCATTCAAGAAAACAAGCGGAATATCAGGACTGACTCATTTTCCCAGCGACTCTCCATGTGAAGTCCCAGAACGTCAGGTCTGCATCAATGGTAAACAACTCTCACTGTGTTTGCAAAGCTCAGCTATCAGTACAATTAAAATATGTACACAGTCTGCTGACCTCTTCCTCTAAACCATTCTTACCATCACTCATCTAAACAAAGGGCACTGCTGTCTTCTCCTCCCCACTCCTACAGAGGACCAATCACTCCCCTGCTGTTAACACCACCCCACCCCCCAGCCCCCGCACCAAAGCCTCCCCACTCCCCCGAAAACCCCTTCACCCAATGAGAGCACGCACCACCATTGCGGGGGCTCAGTTACACAGCCAGTACCCGGAGGGGGCGACTCTGCCTCACAGTTTTATAACAAAGGGTAACTCATTGCTGCGATGTAGAAACGGAACCACGACGGCTAATTAGCACACATCAAGATCCCACAAATAGCAAAGTCATCAGGTTCAATTGATTTCTTTCAGAGATGTGGGATGAGGAGTAAATATTGACCCCAGAGGGTCCCCTGCCTCTCTTCACAATAGTGCCGTGGGATTGGGAGGGCAAATGAGTTCAACCGGATCACTCTGAATGGATCACTCCGGCCGGGTCACTTTGACTGGATCATTCTGACCAGATCATCACAATCTGATCACCCTGACCACAGCACTGCAACCACAGTATTCCAACAAGATCAACCCCTCTGGATCAACCCAATTAGATCACTCTGAACGGATCACTCTGACCGGATCACCTCAACTGGGTGACTCCACCTGGATCTCTCCAACTGGATCACTCCACCCAGATCTCTCCAACTGGATCACTCACTCCACCTGGATCACCCCACCTGGATCATTCAAACTGGATCACTTCAACCGGATCAACCCAATCGGATCACTCCAACAGGATCTCCCCAATTGGATCACTCCACCTGGATCTCTCCATCTGGATCATTCTAACTGGGTCACTCCACCCGGATCTCTCCAACTGGATCACTCCACCTGGATCTCTCCAATTGGTTCATTCCAACCAGATCATCCCAAATATTCCTATTCTTCAAAGCAACCCTTGTTGGAATCATTCTGATGTTTCATTGGTTACTCTAACACAGTGAAGGATCTGATTGGGTGGTGGTGTAAGATGGTCATTGGGCAACTTGAGCTCTGAATTTGAACTTATCCAAGCGAGCCACAAACCCCTCCAATACTCACCGCAGTGTCCAATAAACACAGCCAGGGAGAACAGTCTGAACATGCCTGTCCCGTACGGTAAAATGAAGCCCCAACAACAACTTGCATTGACATAGCACCCTGAACACAGTTACACCACCCACAACACATCACAGGAGTAATCGCCAAGGAGAATTTCACACTGAGCCAGACAAGGATAGAGTCAAAGAGGTCACGTTTAAGGAGCGTCTTTTAAGGAGAGAGAGGGAGAGAGGTTTAGGGAGGGAATTCCAGAGCCTGGAGGCCCAGGCAGCTGAAGGTTCAGTGGTGGTAAAATCAAACGGAGACAAGAGCCAGAACTGGAGGATGGCAAGGGCCCTGGAGTGTCTTAGGGCTGGAGGAGATGAGAGAGATTGGGAGGGAATAGTTACTCTGGCAATGAGTAACAGGGAGGGTGTTCCAGGAGGGTCTTGGAGGAGATGCTGGAGAATGAGAGAATTGGTGGGCTTTGCTGGAGATCAGGGAAACTGGATGATAGACATTCCTGGCTCTGCATAAAGAGTAAAAGAAGTCATCTGTTTGGTCTTCTCTGTACCCCTACAACCACTCCCGACAACTCTGTGAGATCTCTGCATTCCTCCAAGTCCACACTCTGGTTCATTCCCAGTTATCAGTTCCTTAAACCTTTCCATCCCCTCTCTCTCCTCCACTAAGACACTCCTTAAATCTTACATCTTTGACAAAGTTCCTAGTCTCCTGGTTGAACATGTTGGTGGGTGATGTTATGTGGCTATCACTCTTCTCAATTATCTTGGGACGGTTGACTACATTCAAGGTGTTATATAAACACAAGTTATTATTAGTTGGATCTGATTGTGCAAACTCCACACTGCTGCCCATTATCCTCATGTCTGCATGCGTTTCCTCCCATAATCCAAAGATATGTGGGTTAGGTTGATTGGCCATTCTAATAAAATTGCCCTTTACTGTCCTGAGATGCATAGGTTAGAGGGCTAGTGGGTAAAATAGGTAAGGGTACGGGGCTAGGGCCTGGTGGGATTGTATTTGGTGCAGATTCAATGGGCCAAATGGCCTCTTTCTGCACTGTAGGGTTCTATGATTCTAGTTACTGGATTAAACTGCTGACCCCTTAAGATGTAACATGGGTAAGATTTTCATGCTATTTACATTCTTAATGAAGCAGATAGTTTGCTGTTGATAATGGGTTCGAAGGTTGGATTTAGTGGGATGAAAATGCTCTTTACACTGTGCCATCTTGTACCAGAGACAAGGCCACAATCGACACAGCACAAATCTTTCAGGGTGGGTAAAAGCTATAGTGTCAACAGGACATTCCTTCTCTGTCCAGAATTCTAACACCATGTTTTAATGTCACATCTCTCCCTCAGCACTGACCCTCTGACAGTGCGGCACTCCCTCAGCACTGACCCTCTGACAGTGCGGCACTCCCTCCGCACTGACCCTCTGACAGTGCGGCACTCCCTCCGCACTGACCCTCTGACAGTGCGGCACTCCCTCCGCACTGACCCTCTGACAGTGCGGCACTCCCTCCGCACTGACCCTCTGACAGTGCCGCACTCCCTCCGCACTGACCCTCTGACAGTGCCGCACTCCCTCAGCACTGACCCTCTGACAGTGCGGCACTCCCTCCGCACTGACCCTCTGACAGTGCGGCACTCCCTCAGCACTGACCCTCTGACAGTGCGGCACCTCCCTCAGCACTGACCCTCTGACAGTGCCGCACTCCCTCAGCACTGACCCTCTGACAGTGCCGCACTCCCTCAGCACTGACCCTCTGACAGTGCGGCACTCCCTCAGCACTGACCCTCTGACAGTGCGGCACTCCCTCAGCACTGACCCTCTGACAGGGCGGCACTCCCTCAGCACTGACCCTCTGACAGTGCGGCACTCCCTCAGCACTGACCCTCTGACAGTGCGGCACTCCCTCAATACTGCACCAGAAGTGCCATCCTAAAATAATAGCTTAAGTCTCCGAAATGAGAGTTGGAGCCACAACCTTGTGAATCAGTTACCCACTAACTCAGCTCACACCACTCACAGGATGAGGGTAAATCTTCTACGCACTTATCCTGTGGAACTCTTGAAACATGAATCTCCCCCAATTGTTTTGTCTTCTTAAAAAGAAACCCCTTTTTTCCTGCCCCCGTGATCAACTCTTCTGAAATCCTCATGGCAGGGTCAGTATTGATATCTTGGTGCCAATACATCGAATTTTGTGCAATGTCTCTGGTCTGCAAGGCTCAGACTGTCTCCGCTATGGACTGATACAGGGTCTCACTCACCTGCAGTCTACTGATGTCACTCTGATGTCAATGTGTAGCCAAATCAGGGTTGTCAACTCTGGTAGGCCATATACTTGCAGACTTTACCCCTTGACCCGCAAACACCAAGTGAGCTGGCCTATTAAACAGCAATGACATATCTCTAATATTTGCTTCACAGCTAATGAACACCAACACAGTGGTCCAGTGGTTAGCTGCCTCACAGTGCCAGGGACCTGAGTTCAATTCTGGCCTAGGGTGGAATCTGTGCGGGTTTCTCCAGCTGCTTAAATTTTCTCCCACAGTCCAAACATGTGTAGGTTAGGGGGATTAGCCGCACTAAATTGCCCCTTAGTGCCTATGTGTAGGTTAGAGAGATTGGCCATTTTAAATTGCTCCTTAGTATCCCAAGATGTGTAGGATGGGGGGATTAGTATGTTCATGGGAAGAAGATTTAGGTGGGATTTGAGGTTACAGGGATAGGGCAGAGTGGAGAGTCTGGGTGGAATGGTCTTTCGGAGAATCAGTGCACATTCGGTGGGCTGAATGGCCTCTCTCTGCACAGCAGGGATTCTATGGTTCTTAGAATTCATGGAAGGATTTCCACCCCAGATTCCATTCCCAGCACCGTCCTGTGGATTGGGCTCACTGATTCCTCAAAGATCCCGGGACAATCCTGGACTCTGGATCAGAATGAGTGGTTGAATGGAAGCTGCGATGAGGTTGGGACGTTGCTTTGGATATGCACGGCTGCTGATTTCCCAGTGATTCAAAAATCAGAGGGATTGCCCCCTTGGTTAATCAGCATTGAGGCCCAGTACACCATCGCACAACCAAACTCCAGATCTTAGCGCTTGGCCGCTGTATGCAGTGCTCTATCCAGTTTACAGCAAGCCATTTGACCCAGCTACTCTCTACTGAATCACACTCCACACTACCCACCCTATCACTATATCTCTCTATCCCACATGTGTTTATCCAGCCTTTCTTTAAATGTATGGATATTATTCATCTCACACTGTGGGAGCCAGTTCCACCATCTCCGCACTCTCTGCTCAAAGATCTTTCTCTTGCAATCCGGATTGGATTTAATACTGACTATTTTTATATTCCAAGCTTTGAACTCCACCACAACAGAAAAGATCGCCTGTTGCTGCTTTCAGAACTTTCTCGACCTCTTTCAGGTCATTTCCCAGCTTTTGGCTTTTCCAGAGATAAGAGGTTCCAGCCCAGCCAGTTCAATCTTTCCAGGTAGTGACAAACTCTCAGTTCCGGTCTCAGCCTTGTCCACATATTTACAGAATCATTTTGTGCTGAACCTTGAGTCACAGCCTCAGGCTGTAGCCCTGCAGAATCTCATTTCCTGCTCAGTGCAAACATCCCTGTAATTTCACACCTCCAGCACACACAGTCTGACCCTCATTCACATGGGAAATTCCATAAACTCTCCCACAGGGAGTCAAGCACAAGGCAACTCATGTCAGAATACCATCCCCCGATACAAAATGGAGTTACAATTCTGACTATGCCATATTCCAGATTCGTTGAGACATTCCTCCTCCTCCAACCAGCAGCAGCTCCCCCCACCCTCACCTCCTCCTCCAACCAGCAGTACCACCCACCCATCCCCACCCTCCACCTACGCCCTCCCACCCACACTTCCCCGGTCACCACCAATCTCCCATCATTAGCCTCTAATGATGAATCTGGGTTTGATTTCCGGCTTGGGTCACTGTGTGGAGTTTGCACGTTCTCCCCGTGTCTGCGTGGGTTTCCTCTAGTTTCTTCCCACAGTCCAAATGTGTGTGGGTTAGGTGGATTGGCCATGATAAATATCAGGAGGACTAACTAGGGTAAATGCATGGGATTGTTGTGGTCGGTCTCGACTCGATGGGCCGAATGGCCTCCTTCTGCACCATAGGATTCTACAATATTCAATGATAATCCTTCAGCTATCCCATACACATGAGGACGGCCTCAACTGGGATCTTGGGTTGTGGCTCGTGCTACCAAATAAATCATTGGACTTTAACCTGGTGTTGTGAGACTTCTTACCGATCTGCTTTGTTCTCAGCTCCTACCCAATTACTCTCATTGCAAAGTGAAGGGTCACCTAGATTCAAAATGTTGGTTCTGTTCTCTCTCCATAGATGCTGCCAGACCCACTGAGATTTTCTGTTTTTGTATTATAAAAGACAATCTGGGCATTTACCTTGGATGCTGTTTATGGGATCTTGCTGTGTGTAAATTGGTGGCCCCGATTCTTACACTAAACAGTGACCACACTGCAAGAATGAACTTTATTAGGTGCAAAAATACTCTGAAGAGGTGAAAGGCACCATAGAGATGGGAGCTTTTTGAATCTGTGTCTCGGAGTGAACCTTCCTGCTGTAACCCCCAACCACTTATTCTTATTGCAAAATATCGAACATAGAACATTACAACACAAACAGGCCCTTCAGCCCACAAGTTGCGCCGATCATATCCATATCTACCAGGTTTTTCTATAACCCTCAATCCCATTAATTCCCATGTACTCATCCAGACCCCAATGAGTTCACCTCCACCACCACCAACAGTAGCTGATTCCGCTCATCCACCACCCTCTGAGCGAAAAACTTACCTCTGTACCTACTCCCCATCACCTTAAACCTGTGTCCTCTCATAGCAGTCATGATGTAGAGATGCCGGCGTTGGACTGGGGTAAACTCAGTAAGAGGTCTGACAACACCAATTTTAAATCCAACCGATTTATTTGATAGTAAACTTGCAAGCTTTCGGCCTTTGTGCCTTCGTCAGGCGAATGAGGTGTTCTGGTCCGCAATAGCACACAATAGTCTGCGCTGATATGTGTGCTGTTGCAGACCAGAACACCTCATTCGCCTGACGAAGGCACAAAGGCCGAAAGCTAGCAAGTTCACTATCAAATAAATCGGTTGGATTTAAAATCGGTGTTGTCAGACCTCTTACTGAGTTCCTCTCATAGCGACCATTTCAGCCCTGGGAAAAAGCCTCTGAGAATCCACCCGATATATAGCTCTCAACATCTTATACACCTCTATCAGGTCACCTCTCACCCTTCGTCTCTCCAGGGAGGAAAAACCAAGTTCCCTCAACCTATCCTCATAAGGCATGCCACCCAATCCAGGCAACATCCTTGTAAATCTCCTCTGCACCCTCTCAATAGCTTCCACATCCAGGTGAAGGCTTATGCGCTTTCTGTGGTGGATTATTTCCTTGGAAACCCAACACCCAAACTTACACAGATCAGCATCCCAGAACACTCCACACCCTTTGGAACTGCACCCCCACAGGCTCTCTATCCAGGGATGAGAGAGCAGAACACAGAAATGGCTAAAAATATCTTCAAATAGAGAGGTTAGGATCATTGCTAATTTGAGGCTAGGAGCTGTTGGAGAAGACATGAGCAATGCAAAGTACTTCTACCAATAACTTACTGCACTCATCTAGCACCTTTAAGCCCCAAGGCATCTCAGGGAAAAGTAATCAAAGAAAACTGGACCGGAGAAAAAGTATTCGGGACGTGTGAGCGAAAGCTTGGTCAGAACTGGGTGCTCATGCAGGATTAAGGATGGAGTGAGAGGAGGACAAGTCTAGGGATGAAATTGCAGAGCTTTGCATCTGCCCAACTGAAAATGCCACTACCAACAGACAGTCAGAGAGACGGGGAGAGAGCCAGACTCAGAGGAATGTAGAGTTCAGAGAGGTTAGAGTTACAGGAATAGAGTGGTGGCGAGGTCACGGAATGAACTTGCATTGAAGAAGCACCTTGCTGTGTTTCAGATAGAATCATAAAGTGATAGAGCACAGAAAGAGGCCACTCGGCCCATTGTGCCTTCACTCAAAACTTTGCTCGTGGGAAGAAAAGTGGGATTACCTTGTTCACTGCAAGCAGGGATCTAAGTTCCCTGCAGCGGGACTTGCTGTTCCCATTAAATCCAGCAATGCAACACTCCCTGTTGTACTGAGGCTTACACAAAGAAAAGAAAGAACTTGCATTTATATAGCGCCTTTCACATTCACAAGACCCACAAGATGTAGGAGCAGAAGGCCATTCGGTCCATTGAGTCTGATCAGCCATACAATGAGATCATGGCTGATCTAAAGTTAGAATCCTCAACTCCACTTTCCCACCTTTTGCCCATAACCTTCAGTACTCACCAGGATGTCCTGAGGAAATTCCAAAATGTTTCATGTACATTGTTATCTGAGTGACCCTTCTAGCTGCTTTAGACTTAGGACATTAACTCTGTCCTTCTCCACAGACCTGCTGGGTTGCTCCAGCATTTCCTGTTGTTATTACAAACAATATCCACGTGGAAAGATGCACAAAAGGAAGATTAGCACGAGTGAAACTGGATCCACGCTTTCAGCCAATGGGTCAAAGTCACGGTGGATTTCATTTAACAAGAAAAATGAACATGTCCTAATGAGGAACACTCCTGCCCCAATTAGTAATTCATTCAGGGCGCTGTGCAAATGCCTGGAGCCATGGTCCAAATTACAGAGAGTTCATGTCAAATAACATGTGGCGGCATTGAAGACTCAGCTCCAAACCTAAATCACCAGTTACTGCTTATAGCTTGTAAAGTGATCTTCTCATCTTTGTGTTCAGGGTCAATCTATATCCAGGTCAGGGTGAGTGTGGGACCTCCAGTACACAATAACAGCACACATCCAACACAAATCAGTATTCCCATTCATAGGATCCACAGAATACAAAACACATAAAAAGGAGCCCCGTGCTGTACCGGTCCGGGAGCATTTGATGGGGGACAGTGTAGAGGGAGCTTTACTCTGTATCTAACCCTGTGCTGTACCTGTCCTGGGAGCATTTGATGGGGGACAGTGTAGAGGGAGTTTTACTCTGTATCTAACCCTGTGCTGTACCTGTCCTGGGAGTGTTTGATGGGACAGTGTAGAGGAGCTTTACTCTGTATCTAACCCTGTGCTGTACCTGTCCTGGAGTGTTTGAGGGGGACAGTGTAGGGAGTTTTACTCTGTATCTAACCTGTGCTGTACCTGTCCTGGGAGTGTTTGATGGGGACAGTGAGAGGGAGCTTTACTCTGTATCTAACCCCGTGCTGTATCTGTCCTGGGAGTGTTTGATGGGGGGACAGTGTAGAGGGAGCTTTACTCTGTATCTAACCCCGTGCTGTACCTTTCCTGGGAGTGTTTGATGGGGGGACAGTGTAGAGGGAGCTTTACTCTGTATCTAACCCCGTGCTGTACCTGCCCTGGGAGTGTTTGATGGGGGGACAGTGTAGAGGGAGCTTTACTCTATCTAACCCTGTGCTGTACCTGTCCTGGGAATGTCTGATGGGGGGACAGTGTAGGGGGAGCTTTACACTGTATCTAACCCCGAGCTGTACCTGTCCTGGGAGTGTTTGATGGGGACAGTGTAGAGCGAGTTTTACTCTGTATCTAACCCCGTGCTGTACCCGTCCTAGGAGTGTTTGATGGGGACAGTGTAGACAGATCTTTACTCTGTGTCTAATGCCGTGCTGTACCTGTCCTGGAAGTGTCTGATAGGGACAGTATAGGCAGAGATTTACCATGTATCTAACCCCATACAGTAACTGTCCTGAGTGTTTTTGATGGGCACAATATAGAGATGCCAGCGTTGGACTGGGACCAAAACAGTAAGAAGTCTCACATCAGGTTTAAGTCCAACCAGTTTAACCCTGTGTTGTACCTATCTTGATAGAGGCATGAATCACAAAAAGTTGGTTTGCAGGTGCAGCAGATAATTAAGAAGGCAAATGGAATTTTGTCCTTCATTGCTGGAGGGATGGAGTTTAAAAACAATGAGGTTATGTTGCAGCTGTACAAGGTGCTAGTGAGGCCACACCTGGAATACTGTGTACAGTTTTGGTCTCCTTACTTGAGAAGGGATTGGCAAATGGAATTCAATACGGATAAGTGTGAGGTGATTCACTTTGGTAGGAATAACAGGCATATGAAATATAGGGCTAATGGAAGGACCCTTAATAGCGTTGTCGAGCAGAGGGATCTTGGGGTACAAGTACATAGCTCTTTGAAAGTTGGCACCCAGGTTGATAAAGTTGTTAAGAAGGCGTACGGTGTGTTAGCTTTTATCGGTAGAGGGATTGAATTTAGGAGCTGTGAGGTTATGTTACAACTATGCAAAACTCTGGTGCGGCCGCACTTGGTGTATTGCGTACAGTTCTGGTCGCCGCATTATAAGAAAGATGTGGAAGCATTGGAAAGGGTGCAGAGGAGGTTTACCAGGATGTTGCCTGGTATGGTGGGAAGGCCTTATGAGGAAAGGCTGAGGGACCTGAGGTTATTTTCATAAGAGAGAAGAAGGTTACGCGGTGACCTAATTGAGGCGTATAAGATGATCAAGGGATTGGATAGGGTGGATAGTGAGAGCCTTTTTCCTCGGATGGTGTTGACCAACACGAGGGGACATAACTTTAAATTAAGAGGTGGTAGTTATAGGACGGATGTCAGAGGCAGGTTCTTCACACAGAGGGTGGTGAGAGCGTGGAATGCCCTGCCTGCAGCAGTTGTGGACTCGCCTACTTTGGGGGCATTCAAGTGTTCGGTGGATAGGCATATGGATGATATTGAAATAGTTTAGGTTAGAGGGTCCACTGGCCGGCGCAACATCGAGGGCCGAAGGGCCTGTACTGCGCTGTAATGTTCGATGTTCTATGGATATATTGGCACTGAGGGAGTTACAGAGGAGATTCACTAGGTTGATTCCAAATTTGAAAGGGTTCATTTATGAGGACAGACAGAGCAGACTGGGGCTATACTCATTGGAATTTAGAAGAATGAGGGAAGATCTTATAGAAACAGATAAGATTATGAAGGGAATTGATAAGAGAAACAGGGAAGTTGTTTCCACTGGTGGGTGAAACTAGAACTAGGGGACATGGCCTCAAAATAAGGGGAAGCAGATTTAGGACTGAGTTGAAGAAGAATTTCTTCACACGAAGAGTTGTAAATCTGTGGAATTCCCTGCCAGTGAAGCAGTTGAGGTCACCACATTGAATGTTTTTAGGCAAGGAAAGATAGATTTTTGAACAGTAAAGGAATTAAGGGTTATGGTGAGCGGGCAGGTAGGTGAAGCTGAGTCCATGAAAAGATCAGCCATGATCTTATTGAATGACGGAGCAAGCTCGAAGGGTCAGATGGACTACTCCTGCTCCTGGTTCTTATGTTGTTATGTCTCAATGTTGCAATCATTCTTCAGAACATCTACAGGACAGAATTCTCTATCATCGATTCCAGGAAGTGCTCTGAATGGTGTAAGTGGTAAAGGTAGTGTCCTCAATATATTTGTGACCTTTAATCTATCAAAGGGATCAGATTTGGTACCCAAGAACTTGTGAACAGGATGAGACTATTCAGCCCATCGAGCCTATACCAGTATCCCATTCACTGTCGATCAGTATGAAAATCCGTTTACATGCCTTGGTTCTGTAACTCTCAATAATCTTTACCCAACAAAAGATCCATCAGTCTCAGGCTTGAAGATATCAATTAGCCCCCAGCCTCAATCACTTTTTGATGGCAAGGGCTCCAGATAATGTGTGAAGGTGTGACTTTACCTTTCCAACACCCTTGCTCAATTGTAGGATTGTGCTCCCTCCCTCTGGACTCCGCCAGCAGACGAAATAGATTTTCTTCATCTAAAGTCTATTTATTAGTCTCACAAATAGGCTTACATTAACACTGCAATGAAGTAACTGTGAAAATCCCCCAGTCGCCACACTCCAGTACCTGTTCGGATACACTGAGGGAGACTTTAGCATGGTCAATGCACCCTAACCTGCATATCGATGGACTGTTGTAGGAAACAGAAGCACCTGGAGGAAACTCACGCAGACATGGGAAGAATGTGCAAACTCCATACAGACAGTGACCCAAGCCGGGAATCGAATCCAAGCCCCGGGCGCTGTGAGGCAGCAGTGCTAACCACTGTGCTGCCCATCTGGGAGAGATTAGCTCATTGGTGAAAGCAAAGACTTGTTTGTAAGTGAAATGATCTCTTCTGTCAACAAGACAGGAATATCAATCACATCTTGGGACGTGTAATTTTGCCGAGATGTCTAATGGCTTCCCGAGATGCTGAGTGGGAAAGTGAGGTATCGCCATTAATGGCTCTTGGCTGATGTGATGTGTTACTTGGTCTGAGATTATTGGCCATTATCACACTTTGGGCCATCCCTCATCTTCTGCTTATGGAGGAAGTGGCCATGTGATTCACATCCTACCTGGAGTGTTCTCCAATGTCTTTGAGGAAGGCTAAAGGCACGGACCTCTGTTGCTGCCTCCGTGATGAGATGTTGAGTTTTTTTTAATATGTAAATGCAGCCCAGGGTTCCATCTGGGTGCTGGGCAGATACCAGCTGTGCGCACAAAGACCAGTGTGAATTTAAACCCTTCCTTAGGAGGCGTTTCAAGTCAGCGTGACAAGCCCTTCCTGAGAGTGGGTCCATAGCTGAGAACATACCAGCCAATGGCATCTGGAGAAGCCAATGTCCAAATGGGCTGAAAAGCTTAAAAACACTGCGCACGGCTAAAAGGGGGAAAATGGGATGTGGGGGAAAGCTAGCTGGAAATATAAAGACAGATAGAGTTTCTATAAATATTTCAAGAAGGAATAAGTTAACTAAGTGAACACAAAGCAAAACAAAAACAGAAAATGCTGGAAAATCTCAGCAGGTCAGACAGCGTCTGTGGGGAAAGAATAGATGTGGAGACGCCGGCGTTGGACTGGTGTAAACACAGTTAGAAATCTCACAACACCAGGTTAAAGTCCAACAGGTTTATTTGATAGTAAACACCACAAGCTTTCAGAATGCTGTTCCTTCATCAGATGGGTGGAGAGTTCACGCAGGTCAGCGAAAAGTGGAAAATGGAAAGAACTTTCTACTCATCTGATGAAAGAACAGCGTTCCGAAAGCTAGTGGTGTTTACTATCAAATAAATCTGTTGGACTTTAACCCGGTATTGTGAGACTTCTTTCATAGAACATAGAACATAGAACATTAAAGCGCAGAACAGACCCTTCGGCCTTCGATGTTGCGCCGACCAATTAGGAAAAAGCAATGACCCTCTAACCTAAACCATTCCCTTTTCTTCCATAAACTTATCTACTAACCTCTTAAATGCCACCAAACTTGGCGCATCTACAACTGACTCAGGCAGGGCATTCCATACCCTTACCACCCTCTGGGTAAAGAACCTACCTCTGACATCCGTCCTATAACCGCCACCCCTTAATTTAAAGCTATGTCCCCTCGTGCTAGCTTTCTCCATCCTAGGAAAAAGGCTATCACTGTCCCCCTATCTAAACCTCTAATCATCTTATATGTTTCAATAAGGTCTCCTCTTAGCCGCCTTCTTTCTAACGAAAACAACCTCAAATCCCTCAGCCTCTCTTCATAAGACCTGCCCTCCGTACCAGGCAACATCCTGGTAAACCTCCTCTGTACCCTCTCCAATGCCTCCATATCTTTCTTATAATGTGGGGACCAGAACTGTACACAATACTCCAAGTGCGGCCGCACTAGAGTTTTGTACAGTTGCAACGTGACATTGCGGCTCCGAAATTCAATCCCCCTACCAATAAAAGCTAAGATTCCGTATGCCTTCTTAATAACCTTATCGACTTCATTGCCAACTTTCAGGGATCTATGCACACGTACACCAAGATCCCTCTGTTCATCAACACTATTAAGAGTCCTACCATTAGCCCTATACTCTACACATTTGTTATTCCTGCCAAAGTGAATTACATCACACTTTTCCACATTAAACTCCATTTGCCACCTCTCGGCCCAGCTCTGCAACTTGTCCAAGTCCCTCTGCAAACTATAACACGCCTCTTCACTATCTACCACTCCACCGACTTTAGTGTCATCTGCAAATTTACTAATCCATCCTTCAATACCCTCATCCAGATCATTTATAAAAAATTACAAACAGCAGGGGCCCCAAAACAGACCCCTGAGGTACACCACTTGTAACCGAACTCCACGATGAATATCTCCCATCAACCACCACCCTCTGTCTTCTATCTGCTAGCCAATTCCTAATCCAATTAGCTAAATCACCCTCAATCCTATACATCTGCATTTTCTGCAGAAGCCTTCCATGGGCCACCTTATCGAACGCCTTACTAAAGTCCATATATACCACATCAACTGCCTTACCTCCATCCACCTCTTTGGTCACTTTTTCAAAAAACTCAATAAGGTAATAAGGTTAGACTGTGCCAACCCCAGTTTAACACCAGCATCTCCACATCATTAGATTGAATGATAGCCACTGTAACCTCTTTATTCAAAAAAGGAGGGGAGACAGGCCCGTTAGTCCAACATCGTCCACTGAGAAAATGTTCAAAGTTATTATTAAAAAGTTATGGCAGGGCACTTGGAAAAGCTCAAAGTAATCAGTAAGAGTCAACATGGTCTTGTGAAAGGATGGCACAGTACTTAGCACTGCTGCCGTGCAGCTCCAGAGACCTGTGTTCAATTCCCGGCTTGGTCACTCTCTGTCTGGAGTTTGCACATCCTCCCCATGTCTGCATGGATTTCCTCCAGGTGCCCTGGTTTCCTCCCACCATCCAAAGATGTGCGGGTTAGGTTGACTGGCCATGCTAAATTGCCCTTAATGTCCCGAGGTGAGTAGTTTAGACGGATTAGCGGAGTTACAGGGATAGGGTCTGGGTGGGATTGTTGGCGGTGCAGGCTCAATGGGCTGAATGGCCTCCTTCTGAATTGTAGGGATTCTTTGAAGTCACGTTTAACCAACTTCTTGGGAGTTCTTTGAGAAAGTAATACGTGGTGTGGAAACTGGTGGAAGTAAAGAATGCAATGGGACTCTTGAAGGAACATTTGTATGGTGAAATTTGGACACACTGGTGCACTTCTGGATGGATGTGTTGAATGGGCTTCTTCATCAATAACTATCTTCCCAGACCGAGGGTTGGGAACAGGGTTACAATAATCTTTCCACCCAAATTCACAGAGGTCCTTGTTGACTGTGGGGGCAGTTTGGATTGGAGTTTGTGTGAATTACAGTCGAATTAGCCACTCATATTCACTACGAGAGGAGATAGCGACCAGCAACAATACCTGGAGAACGTTACACCAGGAGCCTCGGGGAAGGCGAGACATAACGGAGCAAATGGAAATGCTTATGTTGCCATGTCAATGGGATATCCAACCTTCTAATCTTGTCTTCATCTCTAGATCACTGGAACAGATCATCAATTTACAAAGAAAAACTGTCCTAATTAACTCCAGTCCTGACAACCTTAATAAATTCTGGGAAAGGAATGGCTTTGCAAGCAACACCATGTGTTTTGACTTTGCAAATGTATCTGCTGTGACATCATTGCCATCTGCAAGTTATTTCTGGGATGCGAGACCCCAATTTGCAGCTCAGAATTGAGAGGGATTCCTGTGAACTTGGATTGAATATAAACCCCTGGCTTAGCCAAATGCCATCCCTCCTACTGATCTTATCCCCATCCCTCCTGAAGGAGTGCAGTTTGATGTCAATGCTTCAGTTGGTAGCTTTCTCACCTCTGAGTTCAAGGGTCACCAATTAACGTTCTGCTCCAGAATCTCAAAGACAAGATCCAGACTGACATTCCAGTGCAGTACTGAGGGAGTGCTGAACTGTCACAGATGCCACCTTCTGGATGGGATCTTAATCCCCATCTGCCCTTTTCCAGGTGAAGATCCCATTGCATATTCGAACAAAGGTAATTGGTGTTCTCCCTAGTGTCACAGACAATATTTATCATTCAACTAGCATCGCCAGAACAGGCAAACTACTTTGAATCATCATGGGATCTTGCTGTGTGCCAATAGGTTGTAGCACTTTCCACTTTACAACACAGAATAATCAGGATTTTCCAGCCACACTCACCCCAAATACTGCCCGAGGACAACAGACCTGTGTATGGTCTACCCTCACCTGCTACCATTCCCGTAGCAGGCAGGATAGGAAAATTCCCCCCATGGCTGCAATTTTCTGGTATTTCTTGGTGGGATTATATAGTCCCATCGATGACCTTTCCCCGCAGGTTTCCCAAGAACAGGAACCCCCACGGACAGTGGCAGGACTGGAAGATCTCACCAGCAGCCAATGGCGTGCCACCTTCACTGTCGTGAAAGGCACAGCGGGAGAGCGGAAAATTTCCTCGCGATTTCGGAAATTCCTCACCGGGAGAGGGATTAGCTTGGATTGATACAGGGTATGGAGAGAGAGAGAGCGAGAGAGAGACATAGACAGAGAATGAGAGAGGGAAAGAGAGTAAGGAAAATCAATTTGGATTGATACAGAGCTTGTGGGGAGAGAGTGAGACACTGGGATTAGTTTAAACACAGAGCGGTATGAAGATGGAGGGATGGAGGGATGGAGGGATGGAGGGATGGAGGGATGGAGGGATGGAGGGATGGAGGGATGGAGGGATGGAGGGCCTCCTCTTTGATTGCACAGTCAGCTTGTTAATAAAGCTGGTGAACACACACACTAGTGACACTGAGTAGGAAAAGGGTTAATTTGCTGGAGAGCAGCTCTGATCCCACTGCTGCTCTCCAGATGCTGGGCACTGAATCCAGCTTCCACCCCACCTCCTCCTATCTTCCTCCCTTCTCCTCGCCCTCCTCCCTCCCCTCTCCCCCATCCTCCCTACCCTCCTCCCTCCCTCTTTCCCCCTCCTCCCTTCCCCACCTTCTTCCCCCAACCCTGTCCCCACCCACGCCCCCTACTCCCCCCCTACTCCCCACCCTCCACCCTCCTCTCTATCCTCCCCATCACCCTACCTCCTCCTCCTTCCCTCTCCCCACTCTCACCCTCCCTCCGCCTTCCCCCCTGCTCTCCTCCCTCCCCCCCCCGCTCTTCCCTTCTCTCCCCCTGCCCTCTTCCCTTCCCCCTTCCTTCCCCCCGTCTCTCCTGGTCTCCTCCCTCTCCTCTCCCTCCCCGCTCTCCTCCCTTCCCCCTGCTCTGCCCTCCTCTCCCCCTGTTCCTTGCCCCCTCCCTCCTTCTTGCCTACTTCCTTCCCCCTCTCCTCTCTCCCTCCTTCCCTCTATACCGTCTCTTCCACATTTACAATTATAAGCTCTGCCCTTGTGTTCCAGTCAACCTGTGCTCCAGTGCCTCACTGCCCTCTCAGCAACAGCAAAGCCCCATCCAACTTGACGGTCAACCTCCCTGCCTCCCCACAGCTGGCCAGCCACTGGCTCACAGACAGCATGAAACACACGGCAAACAAACCATCCTCTCCCTGTCTCAGGGGGATTTCGTTTCTCCCAGACTACTTGTGTTAAGAAAAAAGGAAAGAAGTTTGTGCTGCAGCCAGATAAGATATTTAGAAATTATTTAAAAGTGGCAATTCTTTAACTCTTTCGAATGTCAGGTTTTGTGAACAATTGCTCTGGGCTTTGCTGTTGATACTTTAGAGTCAAATCCACAATGGAAAAATTCACAAATGCAAGATTCTGTTGTAATATATTAATAAAAAATCAGTGAGTGGTGAGGTAACTGTTTAAATGTTCAATTACGATATCTCCCGATTCATCCCTCCATATTATCACTTCTGTCCCAATGTGCTTCGATTCAAACTCTCTCCACCTTTATATTTGTATCTTCTACTAATTCCATCACAACACACTGGTTAGCACTGCTGCCTCACAGCGCCAGGGACCCAGATTCAATTCCTGGCTTAGATGACTGTGTGCAGTCTGCACATTCTCCCCGTGTCTGCATGGGTTTCCTCCCACAATCCAAAAGACATACTGGTTAGGGTGCATTGGCCGTGCTAAATTTTCCCTCAGTGTACCCGAGCAGACTCCGGAGTGTGGCGACTAGGGGAATTTCACAGTAACTCCATTGCAATGTTAAGGTGAGCCTACTTGTGACACAAATAAATAAACTTTAAACTCAAGCACTCTTTCTCAAATTCCCAAAACTCTTTTCCAGCTAATAAACAACCTGTTTGAAAGAACTATATTTTCATAATTCTATCCTCCTGCTGATTTTTCTCTTGTTGATGTCTGGGATCAACCTCTTTCGCCCTGTCTGCCCATCAGCCACACCCATACAAATACAAATGGACCTAAGGACCTCACCCCTCTCACAGCTGTCCTCAACACAGCTTACTCCCTACGTGAACATGACCTGTCTGTCCTCCTCCCCTCCCAGTCTCCCCGCCAAGTACAAAACCCGGGGTTTCTGAACATCATCTTGAAGGGCTCCACAGCATGCTGCTCGGCATGCATCTCCTACAGGCGGGCATGAGTGTGACGTCTTGGCCTGGGTTTCCTGGTGATGTGGCCTCTCACACCACAGCACAGAGCTGAATGTAGGGGTGTGACACAGCGCGAGGGGAGGGGGGGGCGGGGGGGAAAACTGGTGAGTCATCAACCTTTCAGTCAAACACTTCTCTTTCTCTCGCTCTCCTGTGGCATTAAGATATTTATTTTCCTTCAATTTAGGCAGATTACAGAACAGTGAGCCATTTGTCAAGATATATTTAGACCCAAAAAAGCTCTTTCTTTTAAAGAGAGGAGGAAAAGGCAGTTGCGTTGCTGGAGCCCTTTAACCACTTGTGTACAGAACGTTTTAACTTGTTTCAAACAAATATACCCCCTTTCAACATATCCAAAAGCCCTTCACGGGAACGTAGGTCAGACAAGGATTTGACTTGGAGCTACAGGAATATTAGGACAAGTGACCAAATGTTTGGTCAAAAAGGTAAGTTTTAAGAAAAAATTTAAAGGAGAAGTGAGGGCTGAAGAGGTTTAGGGAGGAAATTCCAAGTGTCAACTCAGGCAGCTAGAGACATTGATCCCACAGATGTAGCAACCACCATCTTTCTGTACTTCATCCGCCTGACTTTACAGATGCGGATGTTTATCAAAAAATTCTAGTTTTCACTGGCCAGATGGAGGATGAGAGTTACAACACAGAAGGACAACCTTTGACCAAGTGTTCCTGTGAAATTTCACACGGCCTCCTCCCACTTGTTGCCTGGATTGGGGGGCATGCCTTATGAAGATAGGTTGAGGGAGCTAGGTCTCTTCTCCCTGGAGAGACGAAGGTTGAGAGGCAACCTGTTAGACGTTTATAAGATGTTGAGAGGAATAGATAGAGTGGATTCTCGGAGGTTATTTCCCAGGGCTGAAATGGTCCCTACGAGAGGACACAGGTTTAACGTGCTGGGGGGCAAGTACAGAGGAGATGTTAGGTGTAAGTTTTTCACTCAGAGGGTGGTGAGTGAATGGAATCGGCTGCCGTCAGTGGTGATAGAGGCGAACTCGCTGGGGTCTTTTAAGAGACTTCTAAATGAGTACATGGGATTTAATGGGATTGGGAGTTACAGATAGTCCTATGGCCTGGTAGGTATAGATATGATCGGTACAACTTGTGGGCTGAAGGACCTGTTTGTGCTGTAGTGTTCTATGTTTATCCCATCATCCTGTTCCTTTCTTCCTCGTATGTGGATCTAGTTACTCTTTAAATACACTCAGTCAATTCACTTTGACTTCTCCACGTGGTTCCACATTCTCTGGGTAAAGAGGTTCTCACTGGATCTATCAGTGACTATCTCGTAGCTCTGCTACGCGAATGGAAATACCTTCAGTGCCCTGAGCTCTGCAAAACCTTCCATAATTGGAGGGGGGGGGGGGACCCAGGAAAATGAAGATGTGATTCTGCTGACAGGACGATCGAAAGCATGGCTTGAATTAAGACAACTGTCAGATACTAGGGCGGGTGCAAGATGCGGGAATGCTTGAGAATCTGTTCTGGCAAAAGCATGTGTTCCACAGCATGTTCCACAGAACAGCAAAGCACAGGAGGATATTCAGCCCTTTGTGTCATGCTGGCTCTTTCAGAGAGAAACTCACTGCCGGAATTTTATCGCCCTGCCCACCAGGAATCGAGGCAGGCCAGGCTCACACATTGGCCTCAGGAGGGAGTTTACAAACCTCAAAGGGGACGAGATGGTAAAATCCTGGACAGTTAGTCCCATTCCCCCGTCCTTTCTCCACAGCTGTGGAAAAAATAATTTGCATACACACTCATCCACTCCCTTTTAAAATTTGAATTGATATTGAATCTACTTCCGTCAGACGTTCAGTCAGCGTGTAAAAAAAAAAATTCTCCAATTCCTCAAACTCTTTTTTTTCACTTAACTGTGACCTTTCCAGAGTTTAATTCTCTGGTTACTAAGAGAACTTCCTTCACATTTACTGCCCCTCTCCCTCCCTCCCTCTCTACTCCGTTTTCCATTTTCCAAAGCCTTCAACGAGATTGATAAAATGTAAAAGCGAACTAGCCTTGAGACAATGGCACAGAACGTTCTGGACGAGAAACGCAATCTACCAGACTGAGGCAACAATGGCAAAAAAAACTTCCCAGTTTGGCCAGAAGCCAGTCCCAATCTCAGCTGTAATCTCCCAGACAGAGATTGGAGGCTGCAGAGTTGCTGATAACTCTGTAACCTCGCCCGTCTGGGTGCTGCCTCCGCTCAGTTTACAGCTGAAACTCTCAGTCGTGTCTTTGTCACCCTGAGATTCACTATTCCAATACTCCCCGGATTTGATTTGATTTATTATTGGCACATGTACTGATAATCAGTGGAAAATATTGTTTTTTTACGCGCCACACGGACAAAGCATCCCGTACATTAGCAGAAGGTGCAGAATGTGGTGTTACAGTCACAGCTATGGTGTAGAGAAAGATCAGTTTATGATATGATAGTTCCATTCAAAAGTCTGCTAGCTAGCAAGGAAGAAGCTGTTCTTGAGTCGGTTGCTACGTAATCTTCGATTTTTGTATCTTTTTTTCCCTGAGGAAGATGGTGGATAAGAGAGTGTGCAGGGGGTCTGTAATTACACTGACTGCTTTTCTGAGTGCGGAAAGTGTAGACAGAATCAATGGATGGGAGGCTGGTTTGTGTAATGGATTGGGCTGCATTCACGACCCTTTGCCCTCTCAACAGGCGCCCTGAATAAAGTACATCCTGCTGCCTGTATCCATCGATCCCACCAAAACCCATTCTCTTGGTACCTGCTGCCTGGCTTGATCTCTGTCATCTCCTCCAGACCCTCTGAGACCTCTGCACTTATATAATTCCGGCCTCTTGTGCGTTCCTGCATTTTAACTGCTCCAACATTGGCAGCCGTGCCTTTAACCGTGAGAGTCTCAACAGCTCCCTCCTTCAGCCTCTCCGCCTCTCCCTCCACTTGATGATGCTCTTTAAAACACACTTTTTTGGCCAAACTTTTGGTCACGTGAGAACACAGGAAATAGGAGCAGGGAGGGTGCCATTTGGCTCCATGGTGATGGCTGAACTGATTGTGGTCTTAATTTAACTCACTGGCCTGCCGCGGATACCCCTAATCGATCAAAACTCTGTCTCTCTCAGTGTTGAGTGTGTTCAATGATCCAGCCTGCATTGCTCTCTGGGGCACAGAATTCCACAGAAGAGACAGAATCCTCCTCATCCCCACCTTCACTGGGAGATCTTTTATTTTGAAACTGCGCTAACTCAATTCCACTTTCTTCAACTCCCCCTCTCCTGTCCCCACCATCCCGATGGCAAACATTCTTAGAGTCTATCCTGTCAAACCCCCTCAGAATGGTCAATGTTTCCATACCCCAGTGACATCCATCCTAATATTGCCTTGTGTGCTCAGCAGCACATTTTGTTCCATAACTCTCCTCTGGAACAATTTGGAATGTTTGTTTAGTTAAAGATGCTATACAAATGGAACTGGCTGCTTGCTTGTGTGAGGCTACAGAGCTTGTGTGTACGGGGGAGTGATTACATCATCCAGAGAGTAACAAGCTCCTTGCCCATCATTCCGAGTGAAAGATTTCTTCAACAGGATCTCCCAAACCCGTCAGCTCCATTCAGAAAGGAACCAGATACATGGGAGGATCACAGCATTGCAACGCCCTCCAAACTGAGGTTGTTTTCGTTGGAAAGAAGGCGGCTAAGAGGAGACCTTATTGAAACATATAAGATGATTAGAGGTTTAGATAGGGTGGACAGTGATAGCCTTTTTCCTAGGATGGAGAAAGCTAGCACGAGGGGACATAGCTTTAAATTAAGGGGTGGTAGTTATAGGACGGATGTCAGAGGTAGGTTCTTTACCCAGAGGGTGGTAAGGGTATGGAATACCCTGCCTGCTGCAGTTGTAGATGTGCCAAGTTTGGTGGAGTTTAAGAGATTAGTAGATAAGTTTATGGATGAAAAGGGAATGGTTTAGGTTAGAAGGTCATTGCTTTTTGTTAATTGGTCAGCGCAACATCGAAGGCCGAAGGGCCTGTTCTGCACTGTAATGTTCTATGTTCCAAACACACATGTACACACACACACGTAGACATATACATAGACACGTGCACGCACACACATGCACACCCATTCACACACAAATGCACATCCACATGTATGCACACACACAAGAAATCAAAAATAAAGGACAATATGGCACAGGAACAAGATCTTTGGCCCAGCAAACCTGTGTCGATCATGGTGCCCTAACTAATTCGGTCTGTATCCCTCTATTCCCTCCCTGTTCACATATCATCCAGATTCCTTTTAAATGATGCTGATGTACCTGCTTCCACCACCTCCTCTGGCAGCGCATTCCACCACTCTCTGCGTGAAAAACTTCCCCCGCACATCTCCCTTAAACTTACCCCCCTCTCACCTTGAACCTGTGCACCCTTTTAATTGACCCTTCCTTCCTTGGAAAAAGCCTCTGATGATCCACCCGGTCTATGCTTCTCATAATTTAATATTCCTCTATCAGGTCTCGCCATAGATTCAGTTGTTCCAGTTGAAACAATCCTAGTTTATTCAACACTCTCCTCATAGTCAAAACCCTTGAGATCAGGCAACATCCTGGTGAAATTTCTTTGCACTCTCCAAAGCTTCCACGTCCTTCTGATAGGATGGTGACCAGAACTGCGCACAATACTCCAATTACAGCCTATCCAAGGTTTTATATCGGTGCAACATAATTTCCCAACTCTTGGACTCAATGCCCCCTCTGATGAAGGCAAGCATGCTATAGGCCTTCTTAATCATCTTAGAAGCATGGAATCCTTATAGTGCAGAAGGAGGCCATTTTGGCCCTTCAAGTCTGCATCGACAACAATCCCACCCAGGCCCTAGTCTGGTAAAGCCTCTATATTAACTCTGATAATTCCCCTAACACGAGGGTTAATTTAACCTCGCCAATCAACTTAATACGCACATTTTTGGACTGTGGAAGGAAATTGAGCACCTGGAAGAAACCCACACAGATATGGGGAGAACATGCAAACTCCTCACATACAGTGACCCAAGTCAGGAATTGAACCCAAATCCCTGGTGCTGTGAGGCAGCAGCGCTAACCACTGTGCTGCTTTGGACATCTATGCTGCCACTTTTACAGAACTGTGGGCCTGTACGCCCAGATCCCTCTGTAAGTTAATGTTTCTAAGGATTCTGCCATTTACCCTAAAAATTGATCCTTCAAAATGTATCACCTTCCATTTGTCCAGATTAAACTCCAGCTGCCATTTCTGTGTCCAAATCTCTTATCTATCTATATCTTGTTTTATCCTGTGACAATCTTCAGCACTGTCAGCAGCTCCATCAATTTTCATGTCATTGACAAATTTGTTAATCAGACCACGACATTTTCTTTCAGATCATTTTTATACTACAGCAAAAAGTCCCAATACTGATCACTGTGGAAAACTATTAGCTACAGATCTCCATTCTGAAAAACACGCTTCCACTACTATTCTCTGTCTTTTATAAGCAACATAAGTAGTTTATTTGATAGTAAACGCCACTAGCTTTCGGAACGCTGTTCCTTTGTCAGGTGAGTGGAGAATCCAACACCAGCATCTCCACATCATGACTTCTATAAGTAAGCCAGTTCTGTATCCATTTAGCCAGCTCACTCCGAATCCCTTGTGATTTTTAGTTTTTGTACCATGTGGCTTACAGAATGCCTTACTAAAATCTAAATAAACTATATCCACAGTCCTTCCCTCATCAATTTTATTTGTCACTTCTTCAAAAAAACTCTATCAAGTTGGTTAGACATGACACTCCCTGTTAAAAACCACGCTGCCTGTCACTAACCAGTATATTTTTCTTCAAATGTGCAATATCCTGTCCCTCAGCATCTTCTCCAAAAGCTTCCCTATCACTGACATCAGACTAACTGACCTATAATTTGCCAGATTATCCTTGCTTCCTTTCTTAAGCAAGGGAACAACACTGGCTATTCTCCAGTCCTCTGGAAACTCGCTTGTGGTCAAAGAGGATGTGAAGATAGCTTCAGCTATTTCTGCCTTGGCTCCCACAGTAATATGGGTTAGATTCCATCCGGCCCTGGGGACTTGTCTACCTTAACACAATTTAGGATACTCAACACTTCCTCCTTCAATATACTGACGTACTCTAGAGCATTCACACACCCATCGCTGACCTCAACATCTGTCATTTCCTTCTCCTTGGTGAATACCAATACAAATAACTCATTAAGGATTTCACCCACTTCCTGTGGTTTCATGCACAACTACCCTCCATTGACCTAGTCTTTCTCTTACTGTCCTGTTGCCCATAATACATTAAAAGCCTTGGAATTCTCCTTAATCCTGTTTGCTAACGACATTTCATGGCCCCTTTTAGCTCCCTAGTTACACATTTAAATTCCTTCCTACTTCACTGTACTCCTCAAAGGCTTTGCTCGGTTTTAGTTCCCTCGACCTATTCCATTTTTCTTTTGACTAAGCTCACAATTTCCCTTGTTAATTATGGTTCCCGAACCCTGCCATTTCTATTCTTCATGTTTGCAGAGACACACCTGTCCTGCACTTCAAGCAACCATCCTTTAAAAGCCTCCTGCATGCCAGACGTGGATTTGTTCTCAAATAGCCGCTCCCAATCCGCATTCCCCAATTCCTGTCTAATTTGGATGTAATTGGCCCTCGCCCAATTAAGCACCCTCACCCGAGGGCCACTCATGTCCTTATCCGTGACTACCCAAAATCCTTTGGAATTATGGTTGCTAAACCCAAAATGCTCCTCCACTGGAACATCAATCACCTGGCTCATTGCCCAATACCAAGTCTAGTATGGCCCCTCTCTGGTTAGATTGTCAACATACTGAATCAAAAAGCCCTCCTGGACATATCTAACAAACTGATCTCCATCCGAACCCCAGGCTGTAAGGGAATCCCAGTCAATATGGGGGAAGTTAGTAAGAAGTCTCACAACACCAGGTTGAGGTCTAGCAGGTTAACCGGGTGTTGCGAGACTGTGCTTATCCCAGAACAACATCGGCATCTCGACATCATGACTACCATCGAAGTTAAAGCTACCCCTCACAATAACCCTGCTTTTTTCACACCTTGTCAGTATCCGATTACACAATTGCTCCTCTGTCTCCTACGGGCTGTTGGGAGGTCTATAGTACAGTCCCAACATTGTGATTTCCCTCTTCTTATTCCGTATCACCTCACTACAAGATCCATCCGATGCCTCCTCCCTCAACACAGCTGTGATCTGCTCCTTAATCAGCAATGCAATCCCCCCCACCAACCCTTTTGTTCCCCCTTCTGTCCCATCGAAAACAGTAGTATCCCGGTATGTTAAATTTTCAGAGGAGAGTTATGGAACAAAATGTGATGCTGAGCATGCAAGGAGATGTGAGGATGGATGTCACTGGGGTATGAAAACAATCACCATTCTGAGGGGATTTGACAGGAATTGTTCATCATCGGGATGATGGGGGTGAGGTGGTGAGGGTGGGAGGTGGGGAGTTAGAGAAACTGGAATTGAGTCAGCACAGTTTAAAAATAAAGGATTTTCCCACTGAAGGTGGGGATCAGGAGGAACTTCTTCTGAGGATTGTTAACCTTTGGAATTCTCTCCCCCGGACAACAATGCAGGCTGGGTTACTGTGAAAATTCCCTAGTTGCCACACTCTGGTGCCTGTTTGGGTACACTGAGGGAGAATTTAGTATAGCCAATGCACCTAACCAGCACATCTTTGCACTGTGGGAGGAAACTGGAGCATCCAGGGGAAAACCCATGCAGACACAGGGAGAATGTGCAGACTCCACACAGACAATAATCCAAGCCGGGAATTGAACCCCAGTTCCTGGCGCTGAGAGCTAACCACTGTGCCAGCCAGGCTGCCAGTCCTGTCCCTCCTTTAATTATGTCTCCCCCTTAACCCCTCGCTGCCCTCCATCCCAGTTTGTCTAATCTCTCTGCTTTTCTGAAGTCCCCCCTCCTCCCCGATCACTGGCAGCATTTTAGTAAATCTTCCTCGTGTCCTACCTAAGGTCTCTGTATCCTTCCCCAGAGTGCCCAGAATCAGAAACCGTCTGGCAGCTGAGGGGGGTGAGGGAGGGAAAGAAAACCTGCACCTTATAAAAGTTTTAGCACAATCTCCCAATTGCTCTGTGCTCCGGATCAAAGGGGAATCAGTTCTGTTGAGCCGCTGTATGTTGTACAAGTGGAAGATTCCTGGGCAGAAACGGGCTTCGGGTAACCAGCAATAACCCTCCAGCCCAGACTCTCTGTCAGTTCCGATTAAAATCTCCAGTGCTGAGCTTTGCCAGAGTACAAAGAACATCAAAGACCATGCGCTGAGGTGAATAACTCCGATCACTTTCATGTGTAATGTTGTTTCATGTCAGTCTATTCATCTATTGATTTGTCTTTTCATATCAACACACGTGCCTTTTGTTCTGTCACACTAAATCTTTCTATTGCATCTGCCACTGATCTCGCCTGCATCGTGTTCATCAAAGAGTTACAGTATCAGAACTTGGGCTGTGTGGGAGGTGAGAACAGTGCTGAGATTCCTGGATTTGTCAAGCCAGAGGTCTGGAATAATCACCCAAACTAACGCGTGCCAGCTGTGACTCACTGAGCACAAAGGCTGCGGGTTCAATCCTGCCCTCCCCTCCTGAGATCTGAGCGTAAAGTTCAAGGCTGGTAGTCCCAGTGCAGCACCGAGGGAGTGCTGCACTGTCGGAGGTGCTGTCTTTGGGTGAGATGCCAAACCTTCACACCATCTCAGATGGAAGTGAAAGACCGATGGATAACATGACTAAAGAACTCTCATCAATTTCTACAAGTGCACCACAGAAAGCATTCTTTCTGGTTGTATCACAAGCTGGTATGACTCCTGCTCTGCCCAAGACCATAAGAAATTACAAAAGGTCATGAATGTAGCCCAATCCACCACACAAACCAGCCTCTCATCCACTGTCTCTGTCCACACTTCCCACTGCCTCTACAAAGCAGCCAGCATAATTAAGGACCTCACACACCCCAAACAATTTCTCTTTCATCTTCTTCTGTCAGGAAAAAAGATACAAAAGCCTGAGGTCACGTACCAACCTACTCAGGAACAGCTTCTTCCCCGCTGCTGTCAGACTTTTGAATGGACCTACCTTGCATTCAATTGATTTTTCTCTACACCCTAGCTGTGACTGTAACACTACATTTTGCACTCTCTCCTTGCCTTCTCTATGAATGGTATGTTTTGTCTGTATTGTGTGCAAGAAACAATACTTTTCACTGTGTACTAATCCATGTGACAATAAGAAATCAAATCAAAGCAAACCAAAAAAGCAAAGGAGCACTTCCACAATATCCTGCCCAATATTTAATCCTTAACCAACATCACTAAAACTGGTAGCCATTTATCACATGGTTTTTTGCTGTACACAGATTGGCTCCTACATTATCACCATGATTACACTTTGCCAACCCGGTGGACACCAAAAAAAAACTCAGAAAATTCTGGAAACACTCAGCATCTGTGGCGAGAGAAACAGAGTTAACGGTCAGAATTCTCCAGCTGTTCACACCCTGCCACTGCTACTAGCGAGACTGGAAAATTTGTCACTCAGCTAAATTTCAATTCATTGCAGCAGGACTGGAGAATCCCAGCCGTGGGTGAGATCGGAGAGTCCGGCCCAATGTTTCGAGTCTGTAAGACTCTTCTCCAGAACTGAGGAGGTGGAAATGTGATGGGATTTATAATTTATACTGTGTTTATACTGTGTGTGTGTGTGTGTGTGTGTGTGTGTATCAAATGGAGGTCAGAATTGAAGCTCAGACTTTGTTGAATACAATGTTAAGCCTGGGAGGATGTAAACTGCCTCATCTCTAGTTACCTTAAACAATACATAGCTACACCTAACAACTACTTCATCTGTGGCAGAATCTGCTTCTGGCACAGTGATCCCCATCAGCAAACATGCAGCATATGAAACTGCCCCCTACCCTGAGGTCCACCATCCTCCCTGGATAGAAGGAGCAGCAACGGCTATAAAAACTTCTGGCACGTGGTGTCTGCACGTTCTCCCTGTATCTGCATGGGTTTCCTTCCATGGGGGAGGAAACCCATGTGTGTTACAAGTGTTTTCAAGTGCGTTACAAGTGTGTTTTCGGTTACAAGTGGTGTACCTCAGGGATCTGTTTTGGGGCCCCTGCTGTTTGTAATTTTTATAAACGATCTGGATGAGGGTATTAAAGGATGGATTAGTAAATTTGCGGATGACACCAAAGTCGGAGGAGTGGTAGATAGTGAAGAGGGGTGTGATAGTTTGCAGAGAGACTTGGACAAGTTGCAGAGCTGGGCCGAGAGGTGGCAAATGGAGTTTAATGTGGAAAAGTGTGAGGTAATGCACTTTGGCAGGAATAATAAATGTGTAGAGTATAGGCTAATGGTAGGATTCTTAATAGTGTTGATGAACAGAGGGATCTTGGTGTATATGTGCATAGATCCCTGAAAGTAGGCAGTCAAGTCGATAAGGTTGTTAAGAAGGCATACGGAGTCTTAGCTTTTCTTGGTAGGGGGATTGAATTTCGGAGCCGCAACGTCATGTTGCAACTGTACAAAACTCTAGTGCGGCCGCACTTGGGAGTATTGTGTGCAGTTCTGGTCCCCACATTATAAGAAAGATGTGGAGGCATTGGAGAGGGTACAGAGGAGGTTTACCAGGATGTTGCCTTGTATGGAGGGCAGGTCTTATGAAGAGAGGCTGAGGGATTTGAGGTTGTTCTCGTTAGAAAGGAGGCGGCTAAGAGGGGACCTTATCGAAACATATAAGATGATTAGAGGTTTAGATAGGGTGGACAGTGATAGCCTTTTCCTAGGATGGAGAAAGCTAGCACGAGGGGACACAGCTTTAAATTAAGGGGTGATAGTTATAGGACGGATATCAGAGGTAGGTTCTTTAACCAGAGGGTGGTTAGGGAGTGGAATGCCCTGCCTGCGGCAGTTGTAGATGCGCCAAGTTTGGTGGCGTTTAAGAGGTTAGTTGATAAGTTTATGGAAGAGAAGGAATGGTTTAGTTTGGAGGGTCATTGCTTTTTTCATAATTGGTCGGCGCAACATCGAAGGCCGAAGGGCCTGTTCTGCGCTGTAGTGTTCTATCTATCTATGATTGGCCATGCTAAATTGCCCCTTAGTGTCAGGGGGGACTAACTAAGGTTAAATGCATGGGTTATGAGGATAGAGCCTGGGTGGGATTGTGCTCAGTACAGAATCAATGGGCTGAATAGCCTCCTTCTGCACTGTAGAGATTCTATGATTCTAAAGGACAAGAATGTCCAAAATCATTGTATTACTGGCAAGAAACAAGCTCAGAATATCACTGAGCGTTCCAACTACTGGAGTAATTTGAGAAGTGTCATTCCAGATGTGAAAATGTACAGAAACAGAGACATAGACACTGGGCAACATAGACAAGTTGGGCCGAAGGGCGTGTTTCCCTGTTATCTATCTCTACAACTTTAAAACACAGCCACTAATCTGCGTATTGGAATTGGTGATGGTTTCCCTATGTTCCAATGCTATGGTGAAAGGTGCAATACAAAGGCAAGTTCTTTTACTTTGCAATAGCCCACAGCAGGACTGGATGACTACCTGTTGTTCAACATTTAAATCTCAGCAATTTAATTCGGAAATTCCCCAGCGACAGCATCACGGTACAGTCCATCGTACAAGTTAGTATTTTGTATTGCAAATTGTTGTTTCTATTTGCCCAAGACAAAGAAATCAAAGGAAGACAGCTGCTCAAACTGTTTAAAATAAGTGTTGTAATTTACTGAACCCTGGCATTGCTGCTAATTCTCCAGCACACATCGTGCTCTAATTAACAATTTCAGTGTCGTTAGCCCAACTGGCTTTATTTGGCAGGAAAATTAGCTCGGGAAAGTTGATAAATTCTTCTTTCCTTTGATGCTTTCCGTGGAAACAAATTCTAGTTAATTTCCCTGAATTAAAAAAAGCGATTCGCCTGAGGGAGGATGAAGGGATTTCCAAATCTTGCTCATTTTCCATCAGAGCAAGTTCTGGCGTGCTGGGGCCAGTGTACAAAAACATCAGAGTTTCTTTTGTATATGTAGCATAGGGAAACCATCACCAATTCCAATGCACAGATTAGTGGCTGTGTTTCAAAGTTGTAGAGATAGACAACAGGGAAACAGGCCCTTCGGCCCAACTTGTCCATGTTGCCCAGTGTCTGTGTCTCTGTTTCTGTACATTTTCACATCTGGAACGACACTTCTCAAGTTACTCCAGTAGTTGGAATGCTCAGTGATATTCTGAGCTTGTTTCTTGCCAGTAATACAATGATTTTGGACATTCTTGTCCTTTAGAATCATAGAATTCCTACAGTGCAGAAGGAGGCTATTCAGCCCATTGAGTCTGTACTGACTACAATCCCATCCAGGTTCCATCCTCATAACCCATGCATTTAACCCTAGTTAGTCCCCCTGACACTAAGGGACAATTTAGTATGGCCAATCCATCTAACACACACATCTTTTTGGGAGTAAACCCATGCAGATACAGGGAGAACATGCAGTCACCACATGGAGCGTGACCCAAGCTGGGAATTGAACCCAGGTCCCTGACGTTGTGAGACAGCAGTGCTAATCACTGTGCTCCCCATAGTTAGAGTGAAGAGGACAAGTAGACAGAAAGAATGTAGAAAAACAAAAAGAAAGACAAGCAGAGGCAGGGAAGTGCTCAGATAAAAAGTGAGAGAGATATATGATATGAAGAACTTAAAAAAAGACTGAGACAGAGACACAGAAAGAGCCAGATAGACAGACAGGGTCAATGAGAGGGTGGGAGAGACAGGCAGGTGACACAATTCCCTGGCCCAGGAATTGTTAACTCAGCCTGTCATTGGTTACCTGATAGAACATAGAACATGGAACATTACAGCACAGAACAGGCCCTTCGGCCTTCGATGTTGCGCCGACCAATATAAAAAGCAATGACCCTCCAAACTAAACCATTCCCCTCTCTTCCATATACTTATCAACTAACCTCTTAAACGCCACCAAACTTGGCGCATCTACAACTGCCGCAGGCAGGGCATTCCACTCCCGAACAACCCTTTGGGTAAAGATGGTGGCAAGTGGGCAGCACAGCAAGATCACAGCTCAGATCATCATCTACAAATACAGCTTCCAAAAAGAGAGGTAATCAGAAACTTCAATTCACCTAAGAATCTGCTGCCTCTGTCCCAACTCACATCAAGTCCCAATCACCCATCACCCCCAGCATCCGTGTTCACTGACTGATGCTACCTTCCAGTTCAGCAATGCCTCAAACTTGTGTTCAAATCTACTCCACGGCCTTGCCTCATCCCTAGATCTGTAACTCCCTCTAGCCCCTCACTAGGCAAGATCTCTGAGCTTCTCCAATCCAGAACAATTCTAGTTGCTCCATCATTGCTAGCTGTGCCTTCAGCTACCTGGGTCTGAAAGTCCCTCTCTGAGCATCTCCATTTCTCTCTGTGGCCTACTTTTCTCCTTTAAGATCCTCTTTAAAATCTACCTACACCTTGTCTTCACATTTTAGTTGATAAAGCTTCTGTGAACCATATTGGGACATTAAAGATGTTGCGATTGTTGCTTTTTTTAAAATCATAGACTCATAGATATATGGATAGGAAAGGTTTAGAAAGATATGGGCCAAATGCAGGTAAATGGGGTTAGCTTAGATGGGCTTTTTGATAGGTCCTTTGGCCTAAGCTTGTCCAATCTCCATGCCATTGATTCATACGCTGCAGAACAGGGCCTTCAGCCCATCGGCTCTGGGACTGATCTATGCGAAACACCTGACCTCCCACCTAATCCCATCTGCCAACACTTGGCCCATCACCCTGATGTGCCAAGTGCTCATCCAGGTACTTTTTAAAGGATGTGAGGCAACTCGCCTCCACCACCCTCCCAATACATTCCAAACCGTCATCAGCCTTTGGGTAAAAAGGTTTTTCCTCACATCCCCCCTGAGCCCTGCACCTTGACCCCCATGTCCCCTCATGACTGACCCTTCAACTGAGGAGAACAGCTGCTCCTTACTTACTCTGTTCCTGTCTCTCATAATCTTGTAAACCTCAATCAGTTCACCCCCTCAGTCTTCTCTGCTCCAACAAAAACAATCCAAACCTACCCAACTTCCCTTCATAACTGAAATGTTCCATCCCAGGCAGCATCTAGTGAATCTTCCCTGCACCCCCTCCAGCTCATTCACATCCTTCCTATAATGAGATGCCCAGAACTGGACACATACTCCAGCTGTAGCCTCAGCAATATTCTATACATCTCCAATGTCCCTTGATTTGCAATCTATGCCTCGATTGATAAAGGCAAATGTCCCGCATGCCTTTTTCACCACTCAACTAACATGCCCTTCTGCTTTCAGAGATCTATGGACAAACATACCAAGGTCCCTTTGTTCCACAGAACTTCCTAGCTCTTTAGGGTAATATTTCCCCCGTCCATAGTCCTGATCTAGACAGCTAACTGAGCAGACAGCTCAGGCCAGATCCAGATTCTTGGTGTTAAATCTACCTCAGTGTTCCACCCAACACCCACAGGATGAGGCACTGGAGAGCAAACAGGACTCAGAACACTGACTGATTCTCCCTCTGTTTGCCTTGCATCAGTGGAGGGCCACATTCACTCCACATCACTCGGTCCCACTCCCGAGGCTGGAGCACAAATCAAACAGAAGACGCTCCCAGTGCAGCGCCGAGGGACTGCTGCAGTCTCAGAGGTGCTGTCTCTCTCACGTCAGATGTTAAAACTGTCCCGTGGCAGGATTCAGAAAAGAAACAGGGGAGCCCTCTCTGATATCCTGGGCTAACACTGATCCCCTGACTAACATCGTGCGGGTGGCACGGTGATACATTGGTTAGCACTGCTGCCTCACAGCGCCAGACAGCTGGGTTTGATTCCGGCTGACTGTCTGTGTGCAGAGTTTGCACATTCTCCCCATGTCTATGTGGGTTTCTTCTGCATGCTCCAGCTTCCTTCCACACACCAAAGATGAGGGGGTTTGGTTGATTGGCGTTGATAAATTGCCCCTAAGTGTCAGGGAGATTAGTAATGTAAATATGTGGGGTGACAGGGATTGTTGTCAGTGCAGACTCGATGGGCCAAATCACATCCTTCTGCACTGTAAATTTTAATGTGATGCTATGTGATACTTTCTAATAGATTCTAAACTAACAGACATGTTAGTGGGAGCTTGCTGTGCACAAATTGGCAGAATGTATCCAACATTGCCGTGACAAATTAATTGACAGTAACATGCTGTGGGGCTTCCCCAGACTTTGAGAGGTGCTATAGAAATGCAAGTCTTTTTATCCAAAGCCAGAGAGTGAGGTGAAAGTCAAAGGAACAGAGATGGGACTCAGTATTAGAGAAGAGAAGGTGAGGCTAAGGCCATGAACAACTCCCTTTGAAAACAAACGGCTGTTTTAGCCAACTTCAAGGACAGTGAGCTTTCTAAACGTCAGAAACCACGTCACATCAAAAAAAAATACAGAAACCAAATTCAAACATGAAAGCAAAAACACTGCTGCTTATAAAAAGAAATAGTTGGAAACATTTCAAGGTTACAGGCTAATCTCAGAACTCAAGAGACAGCAACAGCAAAAATGGCCAGATATAAAAACAGTCCCAGTTCGCCCTCCGCCACATTGAATAGCACTCCATCTTCGAAAAGACGTGGAAAGTCACAGCTCCCACTTAAAATCGTAGAATAGAATCCGCACAGTGCAGCAGGAGGCCCTTCAGCCCGTCGATTCTGCACCAACCACAATCCCACCCGGGGCCTATTCCCGTAACCTCACATATTTACCCTGCTAACCCCCGACACTAGGGTCAATTTAGCATGGCCAATCAACCCAACCCGCACGTCTTTGGACTGTGGGAGGACACCGGAGTACCCGGAGGAAACCCACACAGGCATAGGGAGAATGTGCAAACTCCGCACAGACAGTGACCCGAGGCCGGAATTTAACCCATGTCCCTGGCGCTGTAAAGCAGCAGTGCTAACCATTGTATCGCCGTGCTGGTAGACAGGAAGATCCAGCACAGAAGGCCATTCAGCCTCTGTAGTCTGTACTGGCTTTTTGGCAGAGTTATCAAATCAATCCTGTGATATTTCCTCTTTTCATGTATTTATCCAATTCCCTTCTGAAAATTACGAATGAAATTGCTTCCATTGCTTTCCAGATCAGAACAACTCACAACCCATCACCTATCTCTGCCATCTCCACCCTCCTGTCGCTAGATGCAGTTTTTTCTCATTGATTCTAACAAAACCATATCAAAATCCCCTGCCTTTCTTCCAAATAGAGCCACTATTTCTCTTCTGTCAACCCGAGGGACAGAATGGCCTTTGCTCAATATCACATCCGCAAGATGTTACAGTACAATACTCCCCTCAGAGTGTCAACGTGGATGACCCACTTTTGTTTAAGAATCTTCCTTTCGCAGGATATGACCATTGCTGGCTAGAATTTGTGGTCCATCCCTAACTGTCCTTACAATGGTGATGATGAACCATTTCCTTGTCGTGTAGGTACACCTGCTATGCTGTTAGGAAGGGAACTCCAAGATTTTGACCCAGCAACAGTGTAGAAATGGCTGATACATTCCCAAGTCAAGATGGGGGGAGGCGTGTAGGGGTCATCACCCAAGGATACAGGGACTCAGATGAGGAGAAATTTATTCACCCAGAGAGTGGTGAATCTGTGGAATTCTCTACAACAGAAAGTAGCTGAAGCCAAAATACTGAATGCTTCCAAGAAGTTAGATATAGCTCTTGAAGTGAAGGGGATCAAAGGATATGGGTGAAGATGGGATTAAGTTATTTAGTTGAATGGTCAGCCATGATCATAATGATTGACAGAGCGGGCTCGAAGGGCGTTAAGTCTCATTATTTTCTTCATCATCAGTTATTATAGATATCACATCCACTCAGTTTTTCCAGTTGATATATTTTTCTATTCCTTTTTTCCCATCGAGACTGACTCACCGGGGGGGCAGTACTGAAGGAGTGCTGCAGTGCCTGAGGTGCTGTCTTCTGGGTGAGATGTTAAACTGAGGACTCATCTGTTCTCTCAGCGGACAGATCCTGTTTCAAAGAGGACCGGGGGGTGGGGGGGAGGCCTCCTCCTTGTCCTGACCAGACAGTATCTGCTCATTTATCGTATCGCAATATCCTCCGTACGACAGCAACAACACTTCACCAGTACCATATTAGCTGTGGTACTACAGAAGTGTAAGTCTTTACTTTGTGCGTTTTTTTTTGGGACTGTGGCTCCAGCAGCAATATTGGCTTTGGCTCAGACTGAGGGCTAAGTAAACCAGCCTCATATTAAAAGATTCTCTGGACAGGCTCCACTGGGTGGCCTCGGGCCTGAGTTTAATCTCTGCTGTGGTATTGACGGTACGAGAGAGAGAGAGGGAGAGGGCAAGGCGCCTCGACCCAGCACACAAATCTCTGCTCGTTTGCTTATCACATGGCACCACGGTATCAGTTTATTTAGAAAGAAGCTTACCAGAACACACAGACTCTTGGCTGAGATGTACATGGTCCAGTTCCCAGCCTGTAGTTATACCTGGAATATTGGCCTGGTGCCTTTAATAGATGACATGGCAAAGTCCCCTTCTCCCCTCCCTCAACAACCCAAAACCCTCTGGTATTCTTCTCTTTCTGAAGCAACATTCCAAACTTGACTTTCCTAGGAATTGATTCCATTTCCATCCTAGCAGCTTCCCTTTCCACAGTACCTATCCAGGCTGGAAAGTGATCACCAACATCTAGGCAAGAGGCAAACCCTCTACAGAGATCAGGAACTGGACCCCAGGCTGTGGAGACAGCGGTGGGGTGGAGGGTCACTTTACAGCCCAGGGTAGAGCACTGACCTCCTAAAAGGCCTTTAATATTATAAAAGGGTTATGATGGGATAGGATGGGGGAGGATACCTGGGTAAGATATTCTGCCAGTGAGTCAGCGCAGGCTCAAAGGGCTGAATGGCCCCTCCTGCACTGCAGGGATGTTACAATCTTGGCCTGGGACTTCACTGACCGCAGTGACCAATGGGGATGACATTTAGCAGTGATGCCACCTTCCTTTCCTGAAGCTGCCTCCCAGTCCTCCTGCCTTGCTCCACCCCTTTCCCATCCCATTCCCACTTAGACAACCAGAGGCATGAAGGCAATGGTATCATGGTGCTATCACTGGGTTAGCAGACCAGTCGCCCAGACAGATTCTCTCAGACACGAGTTCAAATCCCACCACAGCAGTGAAATCTAGAATTGAAAAGCTGGTCTCAGTAAAAGTTGATTTATTATTGTCACAAGTAAGCTTGCATTAACACTGCAATGAAGTTACTGTGAAAATCTCCTAGTCGCACACTCGGGTATCTATTCAGATACGCTGAGGGAGAATTTAGCACAGTCAATGTACCTAACCAGTACGTCTTTTGGACTGTGGGAGGAAACGGAGTCTTTGGAGAAACCTATGGAGATTTAGGGAGAACGTGCAGACTCTGCACAGGCAGTGACTCAAGACAAGAATCAGCCCTGGGTTCCTGGCGCTGTGAGGCAGCAGTGCTAACCACTGTGCCACCCTATAATGATGACAACAAAACTATCATCCATTGTTCTAAAAGCCCATCTCGTTCATTAATGTCCTTCAGGCAAGGAAATCAGACCAGTCATTATCTGGTCTGGCTTACGTGTGACTCCAGACCCACAGCAATGCGGTCGGTGCCTAACTGCCCCTCTGAGATGGCTGAGCGAGACACTCAGTTAGTTAGGGATTGTTAACAAATGCTGGTCCAGCCAGCAACATTCACAAAAAATAAGGAACAAAAAGTTACCAGAACTATAGCTTTTATCCTTGGAACTGATGCCCCAAGAAGGGTCTTTACAGAGGCCAGAATAAGGTCATGAAAAGAAATGAAATGGATTTTCCATTTCTTCTCAACAATACAGATGCTGGGGAGGGGAAAGGGACAATGAACCCAAACCCATCCATACTGTCTTTGAAGGGAAAGTGGTATAAAATAATCATGTCCCTGGAGATGCTCAAGCTAACACTCTGCCACCAGTGCCCACATCATATGAAAGAACAGAGGAAAGAAAAGCAGCCCTTTTGCCTCAGGGAAGCTGATGGCCTAGTGGGATTATCGCTAGTCTATTAAGACAGAAACTCAGCAAATGTTCTAGGGACCCGGGTTTGAATCCTGCCATGAGAGATGGTGAAATTTGAATTCAATAAAAAATATCTGGAATTAAGAATTTACTGATGATCATGAAACCATTGCTGAGTGTTGGAAAACCCCATCTGGTTCACTAAAGTCCTTTAGGGAAGGAAATCTGCCATCCTTGCCTGATCTGGTCTACATATGATTCCTGAGTCACAGCAATGTGGTTGACTCTCAACTGCACTCAGGCAAGTAGGGATGGGCAATAAATGCTGACCCAGCCTGTGACGCCCATGAACGAATATAAAGAAAATCCAACCAAAGTCTTTCCTTGCGGTCCAAGGACATGAGCTTTCCCGTTAGGAGCTGTGGTTTTATTTTTGGTTCTGGGAACATTTGCACTTCGAAATTCAGTTTCCTTATCCCGGCAACAGGCTGGGAGGCCAGAGCCTAGGAGTCTGTCACTGGGATAAGGGAGCCAGATTTAGAAGCCTAAGCATGCTCGGCTCCCAGAATCTGACCTGAACACATGCCAATGGAACAGTGAGCAGACGGCACAGCTGCCTTTACAAACACCTCGAATGTTTTATATCTTGAATTGTTCTGGATGGTAATGTTCACCCCAGGGACGGAGGGGAGGGGAGTATTTATCCAAAGTTTGATACTCCTCCAAACAGTTAGCTGGGATCCCAGTGAGAAATCAGCACTGAACCTCACTCATATCCGACTTCGCAATCCCTCAAAAACACGTGCAACATCCTGAGACCTTTTTTCATACCTGAAATTCCAGCTGGCTGGAATCAGCTCAGCTGCTTTACTCTGATGCTTCATCAAGGCCGCTGATTTTCCAATGCTGAACTGTTTGGACACATCACACCTCAAAGCTCCATCATCCTTCTTAATTTAATTCTTGCCCATTTCTTCCTCCATCTTGGCCTACCTGCTGCTACTAATGCAGACTCTCAGCCGTCCCAACATCTCACTTAACAGCTTCTACACTTCAATTCATCCAAATTTCTGCTGTCCCAGTACCGCTGCTAATCAAAACTACCTCCTGGTCGGACAAATGCCTCAATTTTGTTTTCATATCCTTCTGGATGCCCTCACTTCTCCTGAGCTCTGTCACTTCCTCCCCCGTCTCACAATTCTCCCAGATCCTCCAATTCCAGTTTCCTGAGCCTCCTTGGTATTATCAACTCCGCTTGGAATTAACCTGGTGTTGTTAGACTTCTTACATAGCTCACCATCTCCATCATCAGAGATCCCGCTTTTCAGCTGCATGGATCCTGAACTCTGGAACCCCCTCTCTAAACTTCACTCTCTGTAACAATGTCTTCTCCTTTCAAGAGGCTCCTTAAAACCCCCGTCTTTGGTTGCTTGTCCTGATATCTCCTTGCTTGGTTTAGAGCCAATCTTTTGTCGGATTATGCACCTGTATGGCAGCTTGGGATGTATTGCTATGCTAATGGCGCCATATAAATGCACGTTGTTGTTAATGCTGTAGGATCATCTCTTGTAGAACCCTAACTGTACATCAGTGGGAAACCTTGGATTCAGGATTCCTTATAACTGCTCAGAGAGACCCCGACATTTTCAAAAATCAACGTCAGGTTAAAAGGGTGGCATGATGGCACAGTGATTAGCACTACTGCCTCTCAGCACTAGGGACCTGGGTTCAATTCCGGCTTCGGGTCACTGTCTGCGTGGAGTTTACATGTTCTTTCCATGTCTATGCAGGTTTCCTTTCACATTCTGAAAGACGTGCTGGTTTGATGGATTGACCCAAACAGGTGCCAGAGTGTGGCAACTAGGGGAATTCCATAGCAACTTCATTGCAATGTTAATGTAAGCTGACTTGTGACACTAATAAATAAATTTTAATTTTGAGATTCTTTGGACAGGCTTCACTGGGGGGCCTGGATATGAATTTAATCTACTCTGCGATATTGAAGGAGTGAGAAAGGGAGAGAGAGAGGAAGAGAGAGCAAGGTGCCTCCACCCAGGACAGTAGATGGTCTGTACTTAGAGAACAGAGAACCAATTACCAGCAGCAATGGGATCAGAGCACACAGCCCACTGACCCTGCCTCACCATCCAACGCGGTGACTGATCTAACACAAGGATCTAATGAACATGAATTAATAAAAGATGCTAGAATGGTTCAGTTCAGAAAGAGGACCATTCCACCCATCGCGCCCATGCTGGCTCTTTGATAGAACTATCTAATTAGTCCAACTCCTTGCTTTCCTCTAAAGTTATTTTGGCTTTCCCAAGTATTGATCCAATTCCCCTTCAGGAAGTCACGAATGAATCCATTCGCCTGGCCTTTTCCAGATAATGTATTATATCTTACTGTGTTTAAAGAAATACATTCTCCCCTCTATCCAATGATTTGAATAATTTTATATCTAGTTACAGTTTCACCTCGTTAACTGGTCACGATTAAATGTCTGCGGAGGCCTCGTGGTTCAATGGGTACGTCTTCGCCCCTGGGCCAGAGGCTCGGGGTTCGAGCCAGCCCCAGGACTTGATGGCCAAGGAAGACGTATTCACAATGCAGCCGAAACGAGTTGAGTGTCAACCTCCAAGTCCTCCAAACACACTCCAATGGCGTGTAAGGACAGGAGAGACTCCTGCTCAGCCATGTGGTGGATAGAAAGTTGAAGCCACTATCCTCGTGGTCCATATCTCCATTGTAAATGTCTACGTCTCCATAGCAACTCCAACTCCCTGAATCAACTGTAAAAATACTCCCCCACAACAAATACAAAAGCTTAAATATTGCAGATCTCAAATAAAAACAGCAAATGCTGGATTAACTCAGCAAATCAGGCAGCACTTGTGAAGAAAGAAACAAGAGTTAATGGGCAGGATTTTACGGCCTCGTTTGTCCTGAAACCATAAAATCCCGCCCGAGGTTTACAGACTTTTCCATGAAGGAGATAGTCATCGACTTCAGGAATGCAGTGGAGGGCATCCCCCACCATCATCAACGGGGACAAAGTAGAAATGTTCCAGAACTTTAGTTGTTAGGTGTCCAGATCACCAACAACCCGTCCTGGTCCTCCCATGCCAACCACCGCCTCTACGTTCTCAAAAGACGAAGGAAATTTGGCATGTCAGCTACGGTTCTCACCAACTTTCACAGATGCACCATAGAAAGCATTCTTTCTTGTTGTATTACAGCTTGGTATGGGCTCCTGCTCAGCCCAAGACTGCAAGAAACTACAAAATATCGTGAATGTAGCCCAATCCATCACGCAGACCAGCTTCCTAACCATTGACTCTGTCCATACTTCCCGCTGCTTCGAGAAAGCAGCCAATATAATTAAAGACCTCATGTACCTCGAACATTGTCTCTTCTTCCTTTTTTATTGGGAAAAAGGTACGAAAGTCTGAGATCATGTACCAACCAACTCAAGAACAGCTTTCTCCCTGCTGCTGTCAGACATTTGAATGGACCTACCTTGCATTAAGTTGATCTTTCTCTACACCCTGGCTATGACTGTAACACTACATTCTTTCCTTTCCTTCTCTACGAACAGTATGCTTGGTCTATATAGCACACAAGAAACAATGCTTTTCACTGTATGCTAATACATGTAACAATAATAAATCAAATCAAATATTCCACTGCTCGCCTGCTCTGATTCCTGTGATGGACGGGGCGGTAAAATTCCAGGCCAATGATTCCGGTCGATGTGACCCTTCTACAGAACGGTTCTCAAATTGTTAACTCGGTTTCTCTCTCCGTGGATGCTGCCAGACTTGCTGGGGTTATCAGCCCTTTCCGTTTTTATATCACAATAAACGTCCCTGCTATTTCTCTGCTGGAAGGCAGATACTCGTGGTTGCAATTCCTCCATCGCCTCACTCGAATCATTACTATTCCTGCACCAGCTCCGACAGTGGGATAGAATTAAATCTTACCCTGCCTGTACATCTTACTCACCAGGTATGATTTGTAAAACCAGTCCCTGCTTGTGAGGAGGAATTGGAAGCCTGGCTGACTCTTCCTTAGAGTAACCCCCCACCCCCCCACCACGTTTCAGCCATTAGTTAGCTAACACTTTTGATGCATTGACCAATTGGAAAGCAAAAAGTCTCATTCCCCAATCAGATGATGTTTAACTCTCAGCCAATCAGCCTCCCCCTCCCATTCCCCCTGCCCATTTTCAATACTTTTATATCTGGTAAAGAAAAATGTTCAAAGAAAGTTTCAGAATAGCGATCTTTTTTTAATTTCCCAATGATTCTTTTCCAGGCTCGCACACCGCAGGGACCTGGAGATTAATTCATTTCCTGGAGACTACAGGCCAATCCTGGAAGGTTGGCAACCTCTATTTGTTCCTCTACAAAGAGCAGAGGATTATTCCTCAATTCCGTACTGTACCCCACTCCCTACATCAAATGTTCTACTTTCCAACTCAAATTCTGGCCACATTCCTGCTCACGTCCCATTCTGGAGAAATCAACTAGTGCTGAATACTGGAATAGTGTGAATTCTATTGTTGGAAGACAATGAGTGAGAGGCGTTAATGATATTATACTTTGCAGTGAATCAGTAACTGGCTAATTGTAGCAAATCAGCCTCAGAGAGTGAGGGACACAAACAATAATCACTTCAAAATGATTTTACTTATGAATAAATAACACATTTTTGAATCATTGTAAACTTCTTAGGAAAATGCAACATCTTAATCTTTGTGACATTGAAAATAATAATTAGCAGCTATAAATTTGTCAAAGTTACAGAAACTTCTGTAATCGAAGCTTCCCCAGGATAGCTGGAACGAGTCACTATCACAACAGCCTTGAGCAAGCTAGCAATCATCGTTTTAAGTGTGTTTCATTCTGGGGGTTTCTGCCAGGTGTTGAACTGCTCTGTGGATCACAGCTGGCCAGCTGTGCTGATGGAGCCTTCCTTTGTTAATCAATGATCCTCGATTTCCATGCTCCGGTGGAAAGTGCCAGAACAGCGACTGGTGTTCCGGTTACAGGAACAGCGGGAGGCTATTTGCTTTGTCTAGCCCATCCCGCTAAACAGTCAGACCTGTACCTCCGACATCAATTACCCGGCTTCACTCCACATTCCTCGATGCCCCAAGCCAACAAAAATCTCTCAATCTCAGCCCTGAAAGCTCCAATTCGCATTAACTGTTTCTTTTGGGACAGGGTAGGTGGGAGAGATGGTACAAGGAAGCCCAAGTCAGAATCAAAATTGCCACCCATCCTCCCAGAGTGGGATTAGAAATGTGTAGGGAAAGTGAGCTGAGGGAAAGGGAACAGCGCTCTGTGACCTTGGATCTTCACTGGCATCTTATTGCCCTCTTTCTACAACATCAATTCCTCAGCCATCAAAGTAAATCTAAACTTTATATCATCTATTTGCCTCGAGAAATGTAAGTGTATTTTTTTTTACGTTGGCATTGCTGGCTGGATTAACACTCATTGCCCATCCCGAGGGCCCGCCTGAGAGTCAATCATATTGCTGTGGCTCTGGAGCTACATGTAGGCCAGACAAGTTAAGGACAGCAGATTTCCTTCCTTAAAGGACAAGAGTGAACCAGATGGGTTTTTACAACAATCGTTTCACGGTCATCATTGGTCACTAAATTCCAGATTTTTACTGAGTTCAAATTTCACCATCTACCATGGTGGGATTTGACCTTGGCATCTCTGGATTACTAACCCAGTGACAACACCTCTAGGTGAACGCCTCGCGATTTGCTCGTTGAACTGTGTAGACTGGGAAGATAAATACTTGGATCTCTTACACCTGACAATAGCCAATAAGCCTGCTACACACAAAGCTCTGCCTTCACCCTCTTTTGCAGCCCTCACAGGGGATTGTCCTACCTTGGATACACTGCAAGGATCCATCTTCTGCTCTGATGGTGAAGGTTTCTCCTGGGTTAACCTGAACTAAAATAACCTACAAAAAAAAAACACAAGAGTTAGCAGCGGGCAAAGACAGCAGCACACACACACTATAAAGATCTTCTCTTCCACAGCTAGGATTCGGAGAAGCTGAGGCTGGAACATCAGGATCTAGAATGTGTGGAGTAGTTGGCACCACAGCTAGGCTTAGTACTGATTTCCCCCACACCCTCACTTTTCCCTCCAAGAGAGAAAGAGGAGGAAGCAAGGCTTGCACTTCTGTCACTATCCAGCAATGACTCCGACAATTTAGACAATGGAATCACAGCTGGCAAGATATCATGTTGTGATGTGAGAATGCTTTGCCTATTCCCTGAGATGTGGGTGTCACTGGCAAGTTCAGAATTTATTACCTGTCTTGAGATGGTGGTGACCTTCCATTCTTGAACAGCTGTGGTCTACATGGAGCTTGATGCAGCTGATGCTTTGCAAATTCACTTCACAGCACCGTTAATGACTGGAGTCACAGACAGACCCAGACCGGATAAGGACAACAGGGCTTCTTTCATAAAATCATAATGTACAAGGAGGCCATTCGGCACATCAACCTTGCACCGACCACAATCCCACCCAGACCCCTGGCCCCGTAGCCCCACGAGTATTCCAAGATGGCATCGAGTGAGGTGACTTCTTGCAAACTGTGCCCAGCATACTTTCTAATTCTATCTTCTGCTCTCATTCCAATACTTTTCACTGTATGTTAATGCATGTGACAATATTAATTCAAATCAAATATTTACCCTGCTAGTAACCCTGACATTAAGGGGCAATTTAGTATAGTTAATCAACCTAACCCATACATCTTTGGACTGTGGGAGGAAACCGGAGCACCTGGAGGAACCAGGGAGGAATACAGGGAGGAATACAGGGAGAACATGCAAACTCCACCCTATCATAGAAAGGATATTATTGAACTAGAAAGAGTGCAGAAAAATTTACCATCAATTTACTTGATTGTTTGAGTTATAAAGAGAGGTTGGATAGACTGGGACTTTATTCTCTGGAGTGTAGGAGGCTGATCTTATAGAAGTCTATAAAACAATGAGAGACACAGATCAGCTAGATAGTCAACATCCTTTCCCAAAGTTAGGGGAAGCTAAAACTAAAGGCATCGGTTTAAGGTGAGAGGGGAGAGATACAAAAAGGTCCAGAGGGGCAATTTTTCCACACAGAGGGTGGTGAGTGTCTGGAACGAGCTGCCAGGAGTAGCAGTAGAGGCGGGTACAATTTTGTCTTTTCAAAAGTATTAGACAGTTACATGACTAAGATGGATACAGAGGGATATGGACCAAATGCGGGCAATTGGGATTAGCTTAGGGGTGTAAAAAAAGGGCAACATGGACAAGTTGGGCTGAAGGGCCTGTTTTCATACTGTAAACCTCTATGACTCTATACATTCAGTGACCCAAGGCCAGAATTGAACCTGTGTCCCTGGTGCTGTGAGTCAACAGTGTTAGCCACTGTGCCACTCAAGAACATTTGTAATGAATTGGGTTTTTAAAAACAAACCAATAACATTGTGCTCATTTTATACTGAGACTGACTTGTAGTGGTACGCCTATGAGTGTGAGTGGCGATGTTTTCTTTAGACCCAATACCACAGAGGAAAGTGATGTAATCTATCACATTCCTATTTTCCTATTTTGTGATTCCTATTTTGAAGAAAAGAAACAGGGATAGCCTGAGAAATTACCGACCGGTGAGTCTGACCTCAGTGGTTGGTAAGTTGATAGAGAGGATCCTGAGCATTTAAAGTTTAGTATGATCAGAAATAGTCAACACAGCTTTGTCAAGGGCAGGTCGTGCCTTACGAGCCTAGCAGAGCTTTTTGAAAATGTGACTGAACACGTTGACGAAGGAAGACCGGTGGCATGTGGTTTACATGGACTTAGCAAGGCGTTTGATAAGGTTCCCCCGTGCAAGACTTCTTGAAAAGGTGAGAGGGCATGGGATCCTAGGGGCTTTGGCCTTGTGGATCCCGAACTGGCTTGCCGGCAGAAGCAGAGAGTAGCTGTGGATGGGTCTTTTTCTGCATGGAGGTCGGTCACCAGTGGAGTGCCCCAGGGATCTGTTCCGGGACCCCTGCTGTTTGTCATTTTCATAAATGACCGGGATGAGGAAGTGGAGGGATGGGTTAGTAACTTCGCCAACGATACAAAGATTGATGGTGTTGTGGATAGTCTGGAGGGTTGTCAGAAGTTGCAGCATGACATAGATAGGATGCAAAGCTGGGCGGAGAAGTGGCAGATGGACTTCAACGCGGATATATGTGTAGTGGTCCATTTTGGCAGGACCAATGGGATGAAGGAGTACAATATCAAGGATAGGAGTCTTTGCTGTGTTGAGGAGCAGAAGGATCTTGGGGTCCGGGTTCATAGGACTCTTAAATCGGCCTCACAGGTGGAGGATGTGGTCAAGAAGGTGTATGGTGTACAGGCCTTCATTAATCGAGGGATTGAGTTTAGGAATCAGGAGGTAATGATGCAGCTTTATAAGACCCTTGTCAGACCCCACTTGGAGTACTGTGTGCAGTTCTGGTTGCCTCGCTATAGGAAGGATGTGGAAGCTATTGAGAGGGTGCAGAGGAGATTTACAATGATGTTGCCTGGATTAGGAGGCATGCCTTATGAAGATAGGTTGAGGGAGCTAGGTCTCTTCTCCCTGGAGAGACGAAGGTTGAGAGGCGACTTGATAGAAGTTTATAAAATGTTGTGAGGAATAGATCAAGTGGACTCTCAGAGGCTATTTCCCCGGGCTGAAACGGTCACTACGAGAGGACACAAGTTTAAGGTGCTGGGCAGCAAGTACAGTGGTAAGTTTTTCACTCAGAGGGTGGTGGGTGTGTGGAATCGGCTGCCGTCAGTGGTGGTAGAGGTGAACTCTCTAGGGTTTTTTAAAAGACTTCTGGATGAGTACATGGGATTTAATGGGATTGAGAGTTACAGATAGTTCTATGGCCTGATAAGCATGGATATGATTGGCGCAACTTGTGAGCCGAAGGGCCTGTTTGTGCTGTAGTGTTCTATGTTCTATTCCAGTCTCGTTTGATATGTGATTACAAATCCCATGGCCACTAACTCTAGTCAGGGGCCAATAGCGGGACTCGTGTCGAGGCACTTCCGAAGGGGAGCTTCCCCACCAGTGACCCCTGAACCCTCCCACCGGTATGAAATGAAGCTGGTGGGAATCACTATTGGCTCCAAAATCGGGAGCTAGGACCAGCCAACATGACCACGGCAGGGGCTCGGAGGGGAGGTTAGTCCCCGTGTGGTGAGGGATACAGCTGTGCAGTACCCTCTGATACCCAGGCAATGCCAACCTGGCAGCAGTAGAGAATCCCATTGGTTTTTACAATTATATGGGTGGGTGGGGGGGGGACAGTGATGGTGGAGCAAGAAAGAGAAGGGGAGAGGGGGGATGTCTGAATTGAGATTCAGCCCATTGCCAGTGATGATGGGGGAGGGCACCAATCTCTGTCAGTTTAGGCTTGGTGGCACATTTAGCCCCCACCCCTCAGGAATGATGGCACAAAACACTCCCCTACCCACACCTCCCCCGGCTTTTTCTTTTGACAAAGTGTCAGAAGATGCGGAGAGACAACTTGCCCATGTCTCTGGAGAGAAACACACCAGTTTTCAGTCAGAACCTGACACTGAAATGATGGCGGGAGGGGGGGGTTTTCCAGCTGCACCCGTCCCAAAACCAGAAAGTCCCGACCAAAGTCAATGGACCTTTGCATAGTCCACCTCCTTGACCCGCCCACCACTGCTCCCATGGCGACAGGACAGGAAAACTCCCCCTCCCCTCTTTGCCATTCTCTTGGAAAATTCTACCCTTAGTTTCGGTTTGTTCTGAGCAAGTTCCCAACCTAGACTCACGAACAAGTTCACCAATTGGATAAGACAGCCACCAACTTCTTAACTCCTTAATAAATGTACCTGTGTATTCCTGAATTAACCAATCAGCTGTGTAGCACTGATTATTATCTGTTTAATTAATATTCATCAATTAAACAGAGAGAAGAAAACTACAACTACAGTGTTTGAAACATTCAGTGCTACGATTAAATTCCTGATTAGGAGCTAAATAACTGAAGCACTACATGTCTGTAATCAATATGATGAATAAATAGTTACAATCATAGAACCCTACAGTGCAGAAAGAGGCCCTTTGGCCCATCGAGTCTGCACCGACCACAATCCACCCAGGCCCTACCCTCTTATCCCTACATATTATACCCACTAATCCCTCTAACCTACACACCTCAGGACACTAAAGGGCAATTTCTTTTAAGATGGCCAATCAACCTAACCCACACATCTTTGGACCACAGGAAGAATTCATTTTTATCTTCATTCACAGCTTGCAGCAGATAATAGAATTGCAGATCCACTAATTTCTCCCAAATGTTAATCAAACTAGTTACTGAATTTCAGCATTAATGCAGTGGCCTCTTCCTTCTCCCCCCTCCCGCCTCACCCCTCCTTTCTCCCTCTCCACTCTCCTAAGATAAGGAAAGGCTGCTTGTGGGATCTTGCTGTGTGTAAACATGCCACCACATTTCTGAACTTCAAATGCCCTTAAGTGGCCAAAAAGTGGATTGTATTGATGATGGGAATCATTCCAAGAAGTACAGGTCTCTACTTCTATCAGCTGTCACAGAAGTTAAAGAGCTTTCAATGTTAAAAAAAAGTTCATTTATTAGTCACAAGTAAGGCTGACATTAACACTGTAATGAAGTTACTATGAAATTCCCCTAGTCACTACACACTGGTAGTGTGTTGAGGTTGAGGTCAATGCATCTAATCAGCACATCTTTCAGACTGTGGGAGGAAACCAGAGCACCCAGAGGAAACCCATGCAGACATGGGGAGAATGTGCAGACTCTGCACAGACAGTGACCCAAGCTGGGAATTGAACCTAGGTCCCTGGCAGTACAAGGCAGCAGTGCTAACCACTGTGCCACCATGTCACTCAGTGTAAGAAGCTGTTACATCGAGCATGAGGCAACAGGTTATTGTCATGATATTAAAGAACTTTCCATTTTTCTTAAGGAGTCCCTTTAAACTGACATTCACACACTAGAAGGAAATATTTTCAGCATCATTCCTGTATTTCTACTCCATCTTCCTCAGGATGTCCCAAGCTGCCTTCCAGCCAATGACGTGATATTTTGAAGTATGATCAATCTCAAGATAGGAAACAGGGTGGCCATTTAGTGCACAGTAAGCTCCCACAAACAGCAAAGCAATAATGAGCAGATTGCCTGTTACTAGATGTTCATTTCACAACCCATATTGTTCAACCGCATGATCAGAGCTCTCGGTAGAGTGAGGATTGGCTAGATTACAGAACATCAGAAAGAATGGATCCTTTTCAGGTCAGCAAAGTGTAACTGGTTGAGTGTCACAGGGATCAGTGCGGGGGCCTCACTATTTACAATTTAGCTCAATGTTTGGGCGAAGGGACAGAGATACATTTGCTATAGCAATACAAAGATAGGAAGTAAAGAAAGCAAGCACAAAGGCCAGAATTATACCACCTCACCCTCCACAGAATTGGGACAAGTGAAGGTCCAACATGGAAATTTCCTTTCAACTTGTGCAGGAATTTCTGGTCTTGCATACAATTTTTTTTTTAAGAAGAATGTTTAAAATTTCAGATTTTTTCTTTCTGCAAGCAACCAGCGTGTTTGGAAAATATTTGGGTCTAGGTTGTAAAAGCAAGTTAGTTGCTCACTTCAGCTAGGAATTTGTCACTTTCACACAGCGAATGGGCCTTTGCTTATATCACAAAAAAACCGCAGGGAGGTTGATTGATTGACAGAGTTGTGCGATAATGAGCAAAGCTGTGTCTGTGCAGAGGGAAGGGTTTTTTTTCCTTTCAGTTTGCTTTCGCCACTTTGCAGAGATCAGAGAGGCAGGTGATCCCTGAGAACTTTCTCTCTCTCTCTCCCTTTCTCCATTATTATAGCGAGTATATTTATGATTACTCACTCTATTTTAAGTAGGTTTCAAGTCTCTTAAGAGAAATGTTGCTTATTTGGAACTGAAAATATTAATAAGCTAAAAGTAAAGTTGCTTCCTTTCATTTTAAAATATTGTTCAACTGTTACTCGTTAACCTGCTTCATTTGTTAGAGTTGTATTTAACCTGTATTATTAAATAAAATATGTTTCCCATAAAATTCTCTACTTGTCAGTGGAATCATTCCTACAAAGATATATCCTTTCCTCATATTTTTACTGAGATAGTAAAATTATTGGGGTCTAGTCTGGCGTCTGAATGTAGTTTGAGATTCTGGTCCAGGGTCCCAACAAATTACACAAAGATATGGAGGAAAGTACATTATCAAGAAGAGGTAAAGACTTTATAAAGGTATATCGACAGGTTCAGTGAGTGAGCATAAGTTTGGCAGATGCATTATAATTGGGGTAAATGTGAATTTGTTCACTTTGACAGGAAGAATAAAAATAGTTTCCTATTTATAGAGATTGCTGAATTCAGTGGTACAGAGGGATCTGGGAGTCCTGGTACACGAATCACAAAAGGTTAATATGCAGGTATATATAATTGGGAAGGCAAATGGAATGTTGGTATTTATTGCAATCGGAATGGAATATAAAAGTAAGGAGGTCTTACTGTAACTATACAAGACCTTGGTGAGACTACACCTGGTATATTATAAGCAGTTTTAATTCTTATTTGAAAAATAATAGAATTGCTTTAGGAGCAGTTCAGAGAAGATTGATTTGACTCAGTGCTGGGATTAAGGGCTTGTTCTATGAAGGAAGGTTGAACAGGTTGGGCCTGTACCCATCTGAGTTTAGAAGAATGATCTTATTGGTGGGGGGGTGTTTCCTCTTGTGGTGGAGACTAGAATAAAAGGTTAAGAAAACAAAGTTTCCCTTGTGAGGTGCTGATGAGATTTCTTTCTCTCTTAGAGGGTCATTAGTCTGGAATTCTCTTCCTCGGAGACCAGCGGAGGCTGGGCCATTGAATTTCTTTGAGGCTGAATTCAATGTTTGATACAGACGGGGGAATCGAGGGTAATGGGGGGGCAGACAGGAAAATCACAATCAGATCAGCCATGATTTTACCCAACAGCCGAACAGGGCCAAAGCGCTGAACGGCGTTCTCTAAGTGCTACGTTCCCACGTTTTCTCTGTCTGAGGAAGAATGTCTCAGGTCTCGGAGGGTGCTGAGCACTGGCACGGAAAGGCAGTGGGTGGAATGAGAGCTCTTTAACCCTCCTACGTTGCAGAAACAAATTTAATTGAATATTCTGGCTTCAGCGAGCTGTCTCCCACACAAAGTCAACGAGCTAAATGTCCATTCGACAAAGGCCAACAATGCCAAGTGTCTAATAACATTTGGTTGCTAGGATACCAGCCAGCTGCTGTCTGCCCACTATTTATGGAGAGGTAACTTCAGTTCATTCGTGGAGCCGAGGGTGATTCCATTCCTTTCTTATCTCGAGAATCATAGTTAGCGAATCACTTGCAATGGTCTCTCTTCCTGGTCCCGCACCGTCACCCCTGGTGTCCTCCAAGGATCGAACCCTGACCCCCTCCTACACGCTGGCCCTCGATGACGTGGTCCAAAAGCACGGGGTCAGTTTTCACAAGTACATGGACAATGCCCAGTGCCCCCTCACCCCCATCTCACTCAATGCCTACATTCTCAAAATTGTCGCAGCCCTTATCCAACCATCCAACTCTGGGCAAAAGAAATTCCCCAAACTAAATATCAGGAAGTCTAAAGCCATTATCTTCAGCTTTCACTCTTCATCCCCCATCTCCCAACCCTCACTGAGATTAAAGCAATCCATTCACAACTTTGACATCACCTTTGACCATCCGACCAACACGTATCTGCACCGTCACTGAGATCACTTATTACAACAAAGTAATCAGTCTCACAACACCAGGTTAAAGTCCAATAGGTTTATGAGCTTTCGGAAGTACTGTTCCTTCACCGGGTGGGCGATTCACCTGATGAAGGAACAGCGCTCCTCATGATTCCAAATAAATCTGTTGGACTTTAACCTGGTGTTGTGAGACTGATTACTGTGCCCACCCCAGTCCAATGCCAGCATCTCCACATCAACCAAGCTTTAGGTCACATAGCCTATATCTCCAACTATGGTCTGGTGTCCTGTTTTTGTTTGGTTATCCTCTTGAGGCATCTTGGGACATTATATAAAGTTAGAGCAGCTTTATAAATGGAGCTTGTTGTTGCTGTTGAAGGGGTGAGTGTGAAATCTCTGCAGAGGCGGGAATCATAAAGGAAGACAACTTACACAGAATGGACAGCGCAGAAAAAATAACATTCAGACCAACCTGTCCATTGAAGTGTTTATGCTCCACATGAGCCTCCAAGTTCCCACCTATATGTTGTACATGGGAGGATAGAATGGGGAGTTTTATTTACAGATGTGTGTCTTATGTAGCTGCTTCTTCTCTGCTTGTTTCCCCACATGAGGGGTGGGTAGCATCACCTCCAGTGAATATATTAACATGACAGAACTTCAGTAAGCTAATAAGAAGTAACACAAATATGTATCACGATTAGCCTTTCTTTCTATTTCTTTTTCCCTCAAAGATTGATCCAACCTCCCCTTAATTATAGCTACAATATTCACCCTAGCCGGTTCCACTTTCTTTGGACCTCGATGGATTGTAACCTGTGACCATTTAGAAAATGTCCCTTTTTTTTTCCATGTACTTGTTCCAAAGTTACATTTGCTTGTGTTAAAATCTACTTTTCACAGTTTTGCCCAATCAATGAATCAATCGATATCTCCTGGCACAGGCATGCTTCTATCTCGATAACACTACAAAACTGGCTATTTTGGTTACCATCAGGAAATTTGGACACAAAGGGCACTTTCTGCCCCATCAGCTAAGTTGTGAATCATGTGGGTTCCCTCCAGCTGCTCCGATTCCCTCCCATAGATGTGCGGATTAGGTGGATTGGCCATGCTAAATTGTCCCTGGGTTTCCTGGGATGTGTAGGTTAGAGGGATCAGCCGGGTAAATATGTGGGATTATGGTGATAGTGCCCGGGTGGTAATGCTGTCTGTGCCTACTCAATGGGCTGAATGGCCTCCTTCTGCACTGTCAGGTTCCTATGTATGTTCTACATACAGTGAATAGATGAGGCTTCACTCAGAGGTGGCACACCTATGGAATTCTCTACCATAGATGGCTAGAGGACAGGTATATTTAAGAAGGAAGTATAGATCTCTATACTCTGAAGGTATTCAGGGGCATGGAGAGAGCAGGAATATGGTGTGAGATAGAGGATCAGGCATGATTGTGTTCATTGACAGAGAGCAGGTTCAAAGGGCTGAATGGCCTCCTCGTTTCTATGGATAAAATTTTAAGGATAGCAGGGATTGTATGGGAGGGTAGGAGGCAATACTCAACTTAGTAAGGTAATTCAACCAGGCAGATAAATGGATCTGAGTCCACAAGAAAATCAGTCATGATCTTATTGAATGGCAGAGCAGGCTCGAGGAGCCAGATGGCCTATCCTGCTCCTAGTTCTTATATTCTTATGAACTCTTGACTGGGTCAATAATTTATCTTCAATTCCATGAGCTTCAATTTTAACTCACGGTTTCTGATTAGGGATGTTATCAGATGCCTTCTGGAAGGTCCCATAAACAATCCAGCTAAATACTGCCCTGTCTATGACTTCAGATACCTCTTCACAAAATCCAGTAGATTCATCACCTACCCTCTTCACATCCAGGCTGCATTTCATAGCGTCATAGAGGTTTATAGCATAGAAACATACCCTTTGGCCCAATTTATCCGTGCCACCCTTCTTTTAAACCCCTAAGCTAATCAAAATATAGTGAGCATGGTTAGTAGGTTTGCAGATGACACCAAGATTGGTGGCATAGTGGACAATGAAGAATGTTATCTCTGACTGCAATAGGATCTTGATTAATTGGGCCAGTGGGCTGACAAATGGCAGATGGAGTTTAATTTATACAAATGCGAGGTGATGCATTTTGGTAGATTGAATCAGGGCAGGACTTACTCAGTTAATGGTAGGGCATTGGGGAGAGTTACAGAACAAAGAGATCTAGGGGTACAGGTTCATAGCTCCTTGAAAGTGGAATCACAGGTAGACGGAGTGATAAAGGCAGCATTCGGCATGCTTGTTTTCATCGGTCAGAACATTGTCCACATTTGGCCCATATCCCTCTACCCCCATTGTACCCATGTAACTATCTAAATGCTTTTTAAAAGACAAGATTGTACCCGCCTCTACTATTACCTCTGGCAGCTTGTTCCAGACACTCACCACCATCTGTGGACACTTCTGTATCTCTCCCCTCTCACCTTAAATCTATACCTTCTGGTTTTAGACTCACCTACCTTTGGGAAAAGATATTGATTATCTAGCTGATCTGTGCCCCTTATTTCATAGACCTCTATAAGATTACCCCTCAGCCTCCTATGCTCCAGAGTAAAAAGTCCCAATCTATTCAGCTTCTCCTCATAACTCAACCCATCAAGTCCCGGTGGCATCCTAGAAAATCTTTTTTGTATTCTTTCTAAAATAGTGTGACCAGAACTGTACACAGTATTCCAAGTGTGGCCTTACCAATGTCTTGTACAACTTCAGCAAGACGTCCCAACTCCTGTATTCAATGTTCCGACCGATGAATCAAAGCATGCCAAATGCATTCTTCACCATTCTGTCTACCTGTGACTCCACTTTCAAGGAGCTATGAACCTATACCCCTAGATCTCTTTGTTCTGTAACTCTCCCCAATGCCCTACCATTAACTGAGTGAGTCCTGCCCTGGTTCAATCTACCAAATGCATCACCTCGCATTTGTCTAAATTAAACTCCATCTGCCATTTGTCAGCCCATTGGCCCAATTGATCAAGATCCCATTCCAATCAGAGATAACTTTTTTCGCTGTCCACTATGCCACCAATCTTGGTGTCATCTGCAAACTTACTAACCATGCTCCCTATATTTTCATCCAAATCATGAATAATAATAAATGACAAATAATAGGGGACCCAGCACTATTTCCTGAGGCACACCGCTGGTCACAGGCCTCCAATTTGAAAAAGAATTCTCCACAACCATCTTCTGGCTTCTGTCAGACAGGAATTAGCATGGTAATTACATTGGTTATGGGATCGGGCCTTGTTAGGGGAGGAGTCACTGCAGACTCAATGGGCTGAACGGCCTCCTTCTGCACTCTAAGGATCCTCAGGAATTGCATCTGAGGAAACCCTAGGATGGTACACGGTGGGGGGCAGTGAGTTGAAACTCAATCGGCATCGTAGTCTGATGCTAAAACCAACTTTTCACCCGTGATTTTTGACTGCTCTTTCTTCACTAGTTACTCTGAGAATCTGACTTACTGATGTCAGTTGTCATGTAACTTGGCTAAATACTCTGATCCGCTAAGCACACTGGGAGTTGAGGCCTTGTCTCTAGGCCTCAGGCTTCAGCCACTCACCTGTAGACTCACAATCTGTACGATGCTGGTAATTCACAATAAAAATGGAATAGATTTCTGTGAAAACTTTATTCCAATAATAGGTTTTATTTCAAAATAAAACTTTTTCAATCCTATGAAAAGAATCGAAAGGCCCCACGAGTTGGGAGTTCTGGATGGCTGCACAGAGGCTAGGCCTAGATATCTGATATAACAGAAGTAATAAAGAATGCTCTGTGTCTTGTTGTTCGGCCATGAAAGCTGAATCAGGGGCACAGTAATATCGTTTGTTCATTTTACACCTCTGGAAAATCAGCAGCTACCGCTCCCTTTCCTATTACCACAGAAACACACACAATGATCTCATTCTCAGACCTCTCACTCAGTGATACTCTCTCACATTCTCCCTTTACACTAGCCCATACAAATTGGTGCTGGTTTTGTCATTGCGTCATCGAGGCCAAGCATCTCAATTCCCCACCAATGGCTCAAACACTCTCCAACATTCACTCTGTATCTAACTCTGTGCAGTCCCTGTCCTGGGAGTGTTTGATGGGGGGACAGTGTAGAGGGAGCTTTACTCTGTATCTAACCCCGTGCTGTACCTGTCCTGGTAGTGTTTGATGGGGACAGTGTAGAGGGAGCTTTACTCTGTATCTAACCCCGTGCTGTACCTGCCCTGGGAGTGTTTGATGGGGACAGTGTAGTGGGAGTTTTACTCTGTATCTAACCGCGTGCTGTACCTGTCCTGGGAGTGTTGGATGGGGACAGTATAGAGGGAGCTTTACTCTATATCTAACCCTGTGCTGTTCTTGTCCTGGGAGTGTTTGATGGGGACAGTATAGAGGGAGCTTTACGCTATATCTAACCCTGTGCTGTTCTTGTCCTGGGAGTGTTTGATGGGGACAATGTGGAGGGAGCTTTACTCTGTATCTAACCCTGTGCTGTACCTGTCCTGGGAGTGTTTGATGGGGAACAGTTAGGGGGAACTTTACTCTGTATCTAAACCTGTGCTGTACCTGTCCTGGGAGAGTTTGATAGAGAACAGTGTTAGAGGGAGCTTTACTCTGTATCCAACCCTGAGCCGTATCTGTCCTGGGGAGTATTTGTTCTGTGTGCCTGGCTTTTTAGCATTTACATACAATGTTAAAGCAAAATGTAGACAGCACGAGAGTATTACCAGGAGGTTACATTTCAAAGACAGCAGTAACTGGATCCACATTTCATGGAAAGCAGACGGCCCTCTGTCTTAAATTCTGAGTTCTGAGCAACCCTTAAAGGCATTGCTCTCTACCCTCAGATACAAAACACAGTCACAGTGAGCAACACTCTATGATGCATTGTCACAGACAACTCCCACAGCTTACACCCACTGAGAGAAAGGTTTTCAATTACTGCCAGCCACGGTGCTACACAGACTAACTCCCACCGATAACTCTGCCAACAACCCCAGACTGACACTGCCTGACTGCCAGGAAATTATTCCCATGTTCACTTTGTGTCATTTCAGAAATCTCACCCTGATCAATTTTTCTTGCTTGTTCCTGACCTCCTGAAGTGAGAGTGATTCAGCATGTCGGAATCCGGCTCTCCCACTCCTCTGACCCCACAGCTCCGCTGCAAACACCCCAAACTGCAGCCAAGACAAAGGAACCAGAACAAACCTCAGGAGGCAGGCAGGCAAAGACTTGCATTGCCATAGCACCTTTCACATCCTCAGGAAGATGAGGTGCTTTCTTGAAGTGTTGTAATGAAGGAAAGGGCACAGTGGTTAGTACAGTTGCCTCACGGCGTCAGGGACCCAGGTTCAATTCCTGGCTTGGTTCACTGTCTGTGTAGAGTTTGCACATTCTCCTTGTGCCTGTGTGGGTTTTCTCTGATTTCCTCCCACAGTCCAAAGATGTGCTGTTTAGGGTGCATTGGCTGTGCTAAAATTGCCCCTTAGTATCACAGGATGCCGAGGTTAGAGATATTAGCAGGGTAAATATGTGGGGTACAGGATAAGGCCCAGGTGGGATTGTGGTCAGTGCAGACTCGATGGGCTGAATGGCTTCCTTCTGTACTCTACGGATTCTATAAAATGCAGTCGTTAATTTGTACACAGCAAGATCTCACATACAGCGATGATCAGATCTTCTGTTTGCACTCAAAATGGTTCCAATGGCATCTTGCACTTTCATCTGCGAGGTTAGACTGCACCTCACGTGACCTCTACGTTCCAACATTCTGGCTGCAGAGCCGTAAGGTTGTACATTCATATCTCCTTGCAGAGGATCAAACAGAAAACCTTCCCAGGACAGTCCTGAGGAAGTGCTGCACTGTTGGAGGTGCTGCTGCCAATCTCAGGCTCTCCCAGAGGGCCTGAGAACTGAGGCCCTCTCAGGTCGAGTGTAAAGGATTTACTCAGGAAGAGTGGAGGAGTCCTGAGGCCAACGTTCATCCCTCAACAAACATCAGTAAAACTGGTCATTGTCACATTGTGGTCAGGGAAACCTTGAATCAGTTTTAGTCTGAGTGTTTTGCGCATGTGTGTGTGTGGGCATATGCGCGTGCATGCGTGTATGTATGTATGTAAAGCATGTATGAGTGTGCATGGGTGTATGCTTGTGTATTGCGGGAGGTCAAGATCAGACTCCAGTGTGATCAATGGAATGAAGAACTACAATATCAAGGGTAGGAATCTTAGCAGGGTTGAGGAACAAAAGGACCTTGGGGTCCCCATCCATAGGACTCTTAAATTGGCCTCGCAGGTGGAGGATGTGGTCAAGAAGGCATATGGTGTACTAGCCTTCATTAATCAAGGGATTGAGTTTAGGAGTCAGGAGATAATGCTGCAACTTTATAAGACCCTTGTCAGACCCCACTTGGAGTACTGTGGGCAGTTCTGGTCACCTCACTACAGGAAGGATGTGGAAGCTATTGAGAGGGTGCAGAGGAGATTTACAAGGATGTTGCCTGGATTGGGAGACATGCCTTACGGGGATAGGTTGAGGGAGCTGGGACTCTTCTCCCTGGAGAGATGAAGGTTGAGAGGCGACCTGATAGAGGTTTATAAAATATTGAGAAGTACTGAGAGGCTATTTCCCAGGGCTGAAATGGTCGCTACGAGAGGACACAGGTTTAAGGTGCTGGGGAGCAAGTACAGAGGAGATGTTAGAGGTAAGTTTTTCACTCAGAGGGTGGTGAATGAATGGAGTCAGCAGCTGTCGGTGGTGGTCGAGGTGAACTCGCTGGGTTCTTTTAAGAGACTTCTGGATGAGTACATGGGATTTAATGGGATTGAGGGTTATAGGTAGGTCAGGTAGGTATGGATATGATCGGCAGAACTTGTGGGCCAAAGGGCCTGTTTGTGCTGTTGTGTTCTATGTTTTATGTGATGTCTCTTGCAGTCAAATGGCCGACTAATGTTCGTTATCTAATTTCATGCACTAAAGCTGGTCATTTGCAAAGGATGTCTGATATCTGGGGAACAGTCGTTAACTCAGTCGGGGAAGTAATTATGTCGGAGCGGGAGAAATTCAAATAAATAATTCAATGAGGTGAGCAAGGGTGGCCAGATTCACATTTCTCGATCGATAAAGGGATCGGGAGAATGTTTCTCTCCTTAAAGCTTCTGGGATCTTCCTGTGTCTGCCACTGTCAGGAAAGCAAAGATCTTACATTTCTGTAGCACCTTCAATAACCTCAGAATTACTCAAGGTCCCGCTTAGCCTATGAAATACTCTCTGAACTGTTCCAGTGTAGGAAACGCAGTGGCCAATTTACACAGGAAGCTCCCGCAAACCCTCCTGGACCAAGAATTAGGAATATTGACATCGGAAGGAGGGGGGGACCACTCCCTCCCTCGCTTTAAAGTAGTGACAGCAACTCCTCCACACCCACCCAGTGGGCAGGCAAGGCTGGCAGTGTAGCACTCCTTCAGTGTGGGTACCAAGACTGTCATTCAGTGCTGGGAGGACACTAGCCTACTTGTCTCAAAGTAGCTATCGATAAGTTGTACAACATTTTTTTAAACTTTATTTATTAGTGTCACAAGTCAGTTTACATTAACACTGCAATAGTTAGTATGAAAATCCCCTAGTCGCCACAGTCCAGTGCCTGTTCGGGTACACTGAGGGACAATTTAATGTGGCCAATGCACCTAACCAGCACATCTTTCAGACTGTGCGAGGAAACCGGAATACCTGAGGAAACCCAAAAAGACATGGGGCGAATGTGCAGACTCCATACAGGCAGTGACCCAAAGCCGGGAATCGAACCCGGATCTCTGGCGCTGTGAGGCAGCAGTGCTAACTGCTGTTACAAGTTCGGAAGAGTTGTAGACAGTGCGGATGGATGTTACAGTTTGCAGAGGGACACAGATAAGCTGCAGAGGTGGCAAATGGAGTTTAATGTGGAAAAGTGGGAGGTGATTCACTTTGAAAGGAGTAACAGGATTACAGAATATAGGGCTAATGGAAGGACTCTTGGTAGTGTGGACGAGCAGACAGATCTCGGTGTACATGTGCATAGATCCCTGAAAGTTGGCACCCAGGTTGATAAGGTTGTTAAGAAGGCATACAGTGTGTTAGCATTTATTGGTAAAGGGATTGAATTTCGGAGCCATGAGATCACGTTGCAACCGTACAAAACTCTGGTGCAGTTGCACTTGGAGTATTGCGTACAGTTCTGGTCACCGCATTATAAGAAAGATGTGGAGGCATTGGAAAGGGTGCAGAGGAGGTTTACCAGGATGTTGTCTGGTATGATGGGTAGGTTTTATGAGGAAAGGCTGAGGGACTTGAGGTTATTTTCGTTAGAGAGAAGAAGGTTAACAGATGACTTAATTGAGGCATACAAGATGATCAGAGGATTAGATAGGGTGGACAGCGAGAGCCTTTTTTCTCGGATGGAGATGGATAATGAGAGGAGACATAGCTTTAAATTGAGGGGTGATAAATATAGGGCAGATGTCAGAGGTAGGTTCTTTACTCAGAGGGTAGTAAGGGTGTGGAATGCCCTGCCTGCAGCAGTTGTGGACTCGCCAACTTTAAGGGCGTTCAAATGGTCAGTGGGTAGACATATGGATAATATTGGAATAGTTTAGGTTAGATGGTCATTAGATTTGTTCCACTGGTCAGCGCATCATCAAGGGCTGAAGTACTACACTGTACTGTTCTAACCACTGTGCCACCCAGTTAATGATATTCAGTTAAAGCAAAACAGTTAAATCTGTGTCCTCCAGAGTGCGCCCCTGGAAGGAGCTATATTCTTCCAAAGGCAGAGGAGAAAGTGTTTAGCTGTGCATAAGTAAAGATAATGGGGCTGTGGGGAATTAATTTCTTAAGAAAGAGGAAAGCAGAGTTTGGTGAGAAGTTCAGCCGGCACACATCCTGTGATGTCTGGTGTGCCAGGATGTAACAGCAGTGAGTGAAAGTTTTGGGCTGTTCAGTAACTGACCTAACCTCCCCTCCTGCTGCTGAGTTTGCAGCAACTCACTGGGACAATCTCACTCCACATTCCAGCCCATACTGTCAGGTGTCAAGACATTCCACAGCCACCCCCACTAACCAAACAGACGAACAGGGGAGGCAGGCACATGGAAACTTGCTCCATGCCTGCTGATGCACAAACTTGACATTTAAACAGACGGGAGCCTCCAGCTCATCGTTTGGAGTCAGAGCTGCGAACAACACGGAAATTCCAGCGGGACTACATCACTGCCTGAAACAATTAGAGCTCTGGCAGTTTGTAGCATTGCTGCTTCATCCCTCCCTCCCTCTCTACCCTCCCTCTCCCCCTTCACTCTCTCTCTCTCACTCTCCTCACTCCCTCTCCCCTCACTGTCTCCTCCTCTCTCTCTTTCTCTCCCCCCTTCTTTTGCTCTCCTCTCTTTCCCTCCCTCTCTCCCTCACTTTCTCTCCCTCTCCCCCCCTCTCTTTTTATCTCCCCCCTTCCTCTCACTTCCCCTCTCTCCCCCCACCCCCTCCCTCTCTTTCTCCCCCCCCTCCCTCCCTCTCTCCCCTCCCCCCCCTCCCCCCCCCCCTCCCCCCCCCTCCCTCTCTCCCCCCTCCCTCCCTCTCTCTCTCCCCCCTCCCCCTCCCCCCCCCTCTCTCCCTCCCCCCCTCCTCCCTCTCCCCCCTCCCTCCCTCTCTCTCTCCCCCCTCCTTCTCTCTCTCTCCCCCTCCTCCCTCCTCTCTCTCCCCCCCCTCCTTCCCTCTCTCTTCCCCCCCCTCCTTCCCTCTCTCTCTCCCCCCTCCTCCCTCTTCTCTCCCCCCTCCCTCCCCTCCTCTCCCCCCCTCCCCCCTCTCTCTCTCCCCCTCCTCCCCTCCCCTCCCCCTCCCTCCCTCTCTCTCTCCCCCCTCCCTCCCTCTCTCTCTCCCCCCTCCCTCCCTCTCCTCTCTCCCCTCCCCCCCCTCCCTCCCCCTCCTCCCTCCCTCCCCCCTCCCTCCCTCCCTCCCCCCCGTCCCTCCCTCCCCCTCCTCCCCCCTCCCCTCCCTCCCTCTCCCCCCTCCCTCCCTCCCTCTCTCCCCCCTCCCTCCCTCTCTCCCCTCCCTCCCTCTCTCTCTCCCCCCTCTCTTCTTCCCTCTTTCTTTCCAACAAGACAGAACAAAAACAGCATGGATTTATATATCGCCTTTTATCGCATCGAGACATTCCTAAAGCATTTTTAAGACTGTAGTTTATGTGTATTCACTGCTATAATGTGGGAAACGCAGCAGTCACTTTGTACACAGCAAGATCCCACAACAGCAGTGTGATAATGGCCAGAGAATCAATTTCCTTTTGTAACATTGAGTGAGGGGTGAGTATTGGGCAGGACCACTGGGAATTGGGCTTCCCAACTCTTCCCTAATGGAGGCCGCAGGATCCTGTATATCCGTCCGAGGGGCAAACAGAGCCCTCAGTTCCTCGACTCGCAGGCAGCACCTCCAACAGCGTAGCCCTGCCCCAGATCTGCACCGGCAGTGTTAGCCGGAGTCAGCACTCGAGTCGCTGGGATGGGGTTTGAGGGGAGAATGGTGTCTATCGAGCCCGGGCTGAAGGGCTCCCTTAAGTAGATCCCTCCCACTCCCACACCCTCCACACCCTGTGAGGATCAGCGTGGGGACAGTTCAGGGAAGCAACAAATTCCCCAAAGGCCCACAATATTCAGGCAGCGTGCAAACCTGGCTTTGGGTTCCAAGTGTGTACCAATGACAACCTACCTCACTCAAGAAAGTCACAGGCACACTTTCCTGAGGCATTTTTTTAAAATTGGGACAGATTTTTACTTCCACAGAGTCTCACTATCCCTGTAATCTCCTCCTCAGCCACAACCTCAGTGGTTAGCGCTGCTGCCTCACAGTGCCAGGAACCCGGGTTCAATTCCCAGCTTGGGTCACTGCCTGTGTGAAGTTTGCATGTTCTCCTCATATCTGCATGGATTTCCTCCGGGTGCTCCTGTTTCCTCCCAAAGTCCTAAAGCTGTGTGGGTTAGGTGGATTTACCATGCTAAAAATTGCCTCTTAGTGTTGGGTGGAATATCTGGGGTAAATACATCAGGTTCAGGGGATAGGACCTGGGTAGGATTGCAATCAGTACAAACCCAATGGGCCAAATGGCCTCAATTCTATGATTTGATGATCTTTCCAATTCTGAGCTTTCAAGCATCCCCTGATTTTAATCACCCACCATCGGCTATCGAATCCTCAGCTCTGGAATTCCTTCCTTATTCTCCACCGCTATAGCTTACTTTCCTACTTCCAGAGACTCCTTAATATCTATCTTGTCGCACTAGCTTTTGTCACATGCTTTTATAGACCCTTCTGCGTCAATTTCTGTTTTAGAACATGCCTGTGAAACACTTTGGGATGTTTTGCTATGTTTAAGGTGCTACATAAATGCAACTTGCCGTTGACCCAGGGCTAGCGGAATATTCCTTGTCTCTCACAGTTGCATCCCTATAATCGGCCTCAGCATCCTTGGGTCAGGTGGGCAAGGTGGTGGAATGGGAATTTAACCAGGATCCTTCTTTTGATCCGAGTGAGAAAGCAGGGAACGAATTAATCCCAACACCCAGGGAGGTGTTGATTGGGGGAGGGAGGTTGGGGGAGTGTTGTTAAGATATTAGCAAGAGACTTGTCAGGAGAAATTCCAAGTACTCTTCACAACTATGACAGTCCCTCCCTCCATTTTCAGGTTGGGGATTCAGTGGAGGGAGTGGGTTGGGGGACAGGAGGACGGGGGATGGCGGGGGTGGGGGAGCTGCCGTTTATGACACGTGACTCAGAACCATTTTAACTGTGAAGGTCAGACTGAGGATAAATTACAGCCCAGATTCAGCTAGTGTAGGGTGGAGGAGCCCAGGATTCTGGTCACAAAGGGTCCAGAGCAATGGGGCTTTTTTTCCTTCAATCTTGTAAAAGATTCCTTGAGATCCTCCCAGACCCCTCAGTCCAACTGGGGCCTTTCCCTTCCTCTCCATTTCACAACATTTCTATCCCACCCTGCTCCCTGTCCCCACTCCTCCCAGTGCTGACTCCATTACTACTGATTTTGGGGGTGGGGGGGGCGGGGGGCGGCATTTTGATGATTCTATGGATGGGGCGGGCAGGGGTTGATGCGAGGGTTTAACGTCCCACGTACTCCCCAGTCACTCCCCTTTGCAGTCCTGTCAGCCAATCAGTCCGTGACTGAGAAACCCTCCTCATAGTATCCGTATAAGCAAAGAAATATGCCATTTGAGCCTGCACCAACAGCAATCCCACCCTGTAACCCCATGTATGTACCCAATCCACCTGACACGCACATCTTTGGAATGCGGGAGAAAACCAGAGCACCCGGAGAAAACCCGCGCAGACACGGGGAGAATGTGCAAACTCCACACCGACAGTGACCTGAGGGCGGAATTGAACCTGGCTCCCTGGTGTTGTGAAGCGGTATTGCTAACCACTGTGCCACTTCATACACAACTCAGCAACCCTCCCCCCACTCCCTCTCACAAATTTAACCATCCATTTACCAGATGTTAGTGCAGATTATTACACGCACCATGCTATCCCATTACTAGCCATCAGCAACCCGAATCCTCACCCCTGGAATTCCATCCTCACTCTCCAGCTCTCTAACTCACTTTCCTACTTCCAGAAGCTCCTTAAAATCTACCTTGTCACATTTGCTTTTGTCATGTGCTTTTATGGATCCTTCTGTGTCTTGGTGTCAAGTTCTGTTTCAGAACCTGCCTGTGAAATACTTTGGGATATTTCACTGTGTTTAAGGTGCTATATAAATGTACCGGGGACCCAGGTTCAATTCTGGTCTCAGGTTACTGTTGGTGTGGAGTTTGCACATTCTCCCCATGTTTGTGTGGGATTCCTCCTGGTGTTCCGGTTTCCTCCCACATCCAAAGATGTGTGTGTGAGATGGATTGAGTAAAGGGTGGGATTGTTTTCAGTACAGGCTCGAAGGGCCTAATGGCCTACTTCTGTATTGTAGGAATTCTTTGAGGAGGGTTTATCAGTTACAGACTGATTTGCGAACAGGACTGCAAAGGACTGGGGAGCACATGGGACATTAACGCGTGATAAATATGATAACATGCTACATAAGAACATAGAAGGCTTCGCTCTCAATATCTACACCCAAACCCAGGTTTGTTGGACAAGATACAAGAGAGAGGCAAGGAAGTTAACGTGAGCAAAAACTCACAAGTAAAGCTGACAAATAGAGATAACCTGCATTTATCCATCAGCCTGGGATGTTTACTTGCATTAACAGTGCGATATAAATGAAACTACTTTATCACAACCTACAATCCTTTGGAATCAGTCAGGTATACTTCAGTTGTTGCAGTAACTGCAGGAGCCAATTTATAGACAGCAATGGGGGAGATGGTGGGCTAGCAGTAATATTGACGGGCCAAAGAAGGGAACCTGCCTTCCTTACTACAGAGATGTGGGTGACTCTCAACTACCCTCTGCAGCAGCCGAGCAAGACATTCAGTTATATCAATCCCTACAAAGTCAGCAAAAAGGAATGAAACCAGACAAACCACCCGGCGTCGGACATTGCACTGGAAACAGCAACATCAGACCCTGCACAGTCCCCCTTAGTGATAAATACCTGGGGCTTGGGCCAGCTGTCTCACAGACCAGCCCGGCGACATTCTGACACGATCACACTGACGAAATCGTACCTTACAGATTATGGACAGGAATTTACTGCCTCACTCAGGCAAAACCAGAAATTCCCACCCAAGGACAGTGCAGATTTCTGTTGTTGGGCCCTCACCCGCTCCAAGCCACTCTAATTTGGGGCGGCACAGTAGCACAGTGGTTAGCACTGCTGCTTCACAGCTCCAGGGTCCTGGGTTCGATTCTCGGCTTGGCTCACTGTCTATGTGGAGTTTGCATATTCTCCTCGTGTCTACGTGGGTTTCCTCCGGGTACTTCGGTTTCCTCCCAGAGCCCAAAGATGTGTGGGTTAGGTTGATTGGCCATGCGAAGAAATTGCCGCTTAGTGTCCAGGGACGTGTAGGTTCATGGGTATAACATGTAGGGATATGGGGGTAGGGCCTGGATGGGATTGTGTTCGGTGCAGACTCAATGGGCCAAAGGGCCTCTTTCTGCACTGATAGGTTCTATGATTCGATTCTATAATTCTGGATGGGTGAGGTGGCAGAGTTCCAGCCAATGTCGCAGACACCAATATCCACCACTCCTGGCTACCTCCTGTCCCACCAGTGGGTTGTACACCACTCGGGGGAAGCACTAAAGGTGGCAGGGGTGCAGAATGTACTCTGGATGGGAGACTTTAATGTCCATCACCAAACGTGACTTGGAAGCAGCACTACAACACTGATCCAGCTGGGTACTAATGGCTGTAGCCACTGGACTGGGAGTGCAGCAGGCGCTGAGGGAACCAACAAGACCAAACTGCCTGCTGCAGATGCATCTGCTCATGACAGTAACAGTAGGGGTGAAAACCGCACAAAATTTTGTCTTCAAATTGAGGATTCCCTCCATCATGTTGTGTGGCACTACCACCATGGTCAGTGCGATAAGCTTCAAACAGATTTAATAACTCCAAACTGGGCATCCATGAGGCGCTGTGGGCCATCAACAGCAGCAGAATTGAACCTAACCCCAGTCTGTAACTTCACAGCCCTCCCCCTCCATCCCCTCTACCATTACCACCAAGCCAAGGGACCAACCCTGGTTCAATGCAGAGGGCAGGCAGGCATGTCTGGAGCAACACCGGCCCTATCTAAGAAGTGTCAACCTGGTGAAACCACAACGCAGGACATATTGCATGCCAGAACATCAAGTAATAGACAGAGGTAAGTCGTTCCCACAACAAAAGAATCAGATTTAAGTTCTGCAGTCCTGCCACATCCAGCGTGAATGATGGTAGACAATTAGATAACGCATTGGTGGAGGAAACTCAACAAATATCTCCTTCCTCAATAATGGAGGAGCCTAGCACATCAGAGCAAAAAATAAGTCTGAAGTTTTCACAACAATCTTCAGCCAGAAGTGCCAATGGTCCATCTTGACCTCCTCCAGCATCCCAGATGTCAGTCTTCAGCTAACTTGATTCACTCCACATGATGTCAAGAAATGGCTCAAGGCACTGGATACTGCAAAGGTAATGGGACCTGACAATATTCCAGCAATCGTGCTCCCCTAGCCAAGCTATTCTAGTACAGCTACAACACTGGAATCTAGCCGGCAACGTGGAAAACTGCCCAGAGATGTTATGTACATGAAAAGCAGGACAAATCCAACCTGGCTAATTACCACCCAATCAGTCTACTCTCTATCATCAGTATAGTGATGGAAGGGGTCATCGACAGCACCTACTCAGCAATAACCTGCTCAGTGACGCTTTGGGTTTCACCAGGGTCACTCAGCTCCTGACCTCACTACAGGCTTGGTTCAAACAAGGACAAAAGAGCTGAATTCCAGAGGTGAGAGTAACTGCCCTTGACACAAAGGCTGCATCAGACAGCATTTGAAGTTATTGTGAAAATCCCCTAGTTGCCACACTCCAACTCCCGTTCAAGTACACTGAGGGAGAATTTAGCATGGCTAATCCACCTGACCAGCACGTCTTTCGGATTGTGGAAGGAATCTAGAGGACCCAAAGGAAAAAACACACAGACACGAGGAGAATGTGCAGACTCCGCACAGTGATCCAAGCCGGGAATCGAACGTGGGTCCCTGGCACTGTGAGGCAGCACAGCTAACCACTGTGCCATGATTATTTGAAAAGAAACAATCTACGGGGTCACAGGGAGAAGGCAGGTAAATGGTAATTGGTGAATTATTCATTGAAAGAGCAGGTGCAGACACAATGGGCCGAATGCCCTTTGTAACAATTCCCCAGATACTGAAACACACCATGTTCAAATGCAGTAAGGCCTGGGCAATGTTTAGGCTTGGGCTGACAAGTGGTAAGTAACATCCGCATTGCACAAGTGCCAGGCAATGACTATCCCTAACAAGACTGAATCTATAACCATTGCCCCTTGACGTTCAATGGCATTGACGTTGTTCAACCCTCCACCATTCTGAAAGTTGGCATCGACCAGAAACTGAACTGGACTAGCCATATAAATACTGTGGCTACAAGAGCAGATCAGATGCTGGGATTCCTGCAGCTCAACAGGAGTAACTCAACCCCTGACTCCTCAAAGCCTGTCCTCCATCTACAAGGCACAATTCAGGAGTGTGATGGAATACTCCACACTCTCCTTGCAGCCCAAACAGCACTCAAAAAGCTCGACCCCGTCCAGGACAAAGCAGCCCCTTCAATCGCTACCCCACCCACCACATTTCACACCCACTCCCTCCACCACTGATGTACATTAGCTGCCGGGTATGCCATCTACAAGATGTTCTGCAGCAACTCAACAAGGCTCCCTTGGCAGCACCTTCCAAACCTTGAATCCGTACCACCTAGAAGGAAAAGGGCAGCAGAGACATGGGAACACCACCACCAGGAGGTTTCTCTCCAAGACACTCACCACCCCGGCTTGGAAATATGTCGGCCATTCCTTCACAATCGCTGGGTCAAAAACCTGGATTTCCCTCCCCAACACCACATGAATAGCAGCAATTCAAGGCTCACCACTACCTTCTCAAGGTCAATTAGGGATGGGCAATAAAAGCTGGCCCAGGCACCAACACCCGCATCTCTTGAACGAATAGATTTTTAAAAAATTTCTCCTTGCCAACCGGTCAGGTGACTCACCTGTTGTGACCCTTCACCGTTGACCAAGTGAGGAATCATGGGGAGTTCTCCATTGAGTAAAGGCGGCAGTTCCAAGGGAATCTGATCTGTCATCATCATTGTGACATACATTCATGGAGTCCTTTACTCACCGCCTTCCTGCACAGAAATGACACAATGGAAGTTAAATTAAAAGGGATTTGGTGTTATTTATAGCATGTTATCACAGCTCTCAGAATTAGTCCAGAAATACTCAATGTGCAATAAAATAAATCACTTCAGGAATGTAACCACTCTTGTCACAGGGGCAGCTTTTCCTTGCACCAAATGATCCCAAATTCAAACACTGGGCAGACCTACATTTTTTACAGTTTTTTTTACACCCCCAGGATTTCCTAAAGCACTTTACACACAACACTCCATCAAATACAGTCATTATGTTAGCAGCAAAAATGTGTCCGCTAATTCTCCCACAGCTAGCTCCCACAAACAACATCGCATTCAAGTTTTGGCTTTGGGGAAGGAATAGACATCGGCCAGGGCACGGGGAGGAGAAACTCCGCTGCTCTTTTCCTGATCATTCCCGGGGGATCCTTGCCTCCCCCTGCCCTTCTGAGAAGACAAAGGGGTTTTTGGGTTAGGGGTTCAAATGTAAGATGGCACCTCTGACAGTGTGGCACTCTCTCAGCACTGACACAGGGAGTGTCACCATCTGAACATAGAGCCAACAGCAGCCAATGTCAATGAGGAATCTAGGGAGTGGTGAGGCAGAAAGAATCATATCACAGAACCCTACAGTGCAGAAAGAGGCCCTTCAGCCCATCCAGTCTGCACCAAACACAATCCCAACCGGGCCCTACCCCCACATATTATACCCACTAATCCCTCTAACCTACACATCCCTGGACACTAAGGGGCAATTTCTTAGCATGGCCAATCAACCTAACCTGGACATCTTTGGAGTGTGGGAGGAAACCAGAGTACCCAGAGGAAACCCACACAGACACGAGGAGAATATGCAAACTCCACACAAATAGTGACCCAAGCCAGGAATCGAATCCAGACTTTGGAGCTGTGAAGCAGCAGTGCTAAACACTGTGTTACCCTGAGATACTAAGGCAAAGGGACAGTACAGGAGAACAGCAGCTCAGATCCAACTCGCCACCCTCATCAATGTACTCATCAATAACTGTCTCAATTGCCCTGATTCTTGTGCACATTGCAAGAACAATAAATAAGTGTACTAATGCCACGTTTAATTGAGGTATTCAAAATAACAAGGTGAGCTGGGGGGAAGATGGGTATGGTGGATTGTTAATAGAGAAAATATTAACTGCTCTGTTAATTAAGGGGCACTGCTATCAAATGTGGCTTGTGCTATCAAATAAACCTGTTGGATTATAACCTAGCGTTGTGAGACTTCTTATTGTTTTTACCCCAATCCAACAGGGGACAGCCATCAGAGGACATAAATTTATGGTAATTAGGAAGAAGGCGGCCAGATGAGGACAATTGTTTTTACTCAGCTCACTGTTAGGATTAGGAGAGAGTTGCCTTGAAACGCCAATGGCAGTAGACTCAAAAGTTACTTTTATAAAGGATTTGGGGAAATATTTGAAGAAGGAAAATGTGCAAAGTGCTTCAGACAGGCGAGAAGTTGAAAGGAAAAGCAGAAAGTCTATTTATTAGTGTCACAAGTCGGCTTACATTAACACTGCAGTGAAGTTACTGTGAAAATCCCCTATCGCTAGACTGCACTGCCTGTTCGGGTACACAGAGAGAATTTAGCACGGCCAATGCACCAAACCAGCATGTCTTTTAGACTGTGTGGGAGGAAACCGGAGCACCCGGAGGAAACCCACGCAGACATGAGGAGAATGTGCAAACTCCGCTCTAACAGTGACCCAAGGCTGGTATTGAACCCGGCTTCCTGGCACTAGGAAGCAGCTGTCCCAGTGTGCATGGAATAAGGTCAGGGGATAGGTTTTCCAAAGGGACAGCACAGACAGAGAGTCCAAACGGCTTTCTCCTGAGCGCATTCACTCCCCGAAGAGTTCCATCTCATTTTGAGTTAGCAATGACAAAAATCAGGCCAGCAGATGATAGAGGAGGTTTTAGAATGATCTAGAGAGATTGAGCTGAGAAGGGACACCCTCTCTGTCATGGCTAACCCTACCTCCCATCACCCAATAATCCAACAATTCGCTGCAGCATTGCCAAATCCAAATTGGAAAAACCTGCACTTGACAGAGTTTGGCTCTCTCCTTGATAACAATGATCTCAGGGATAACACTTCAAAGAGTCACTGGGACCATTAATATTCCAGTCTACAACAGCGCCAATAAACTGTTCAATCCTGTTCACCCAAATTGACCCATGTTTCTGAGGATTCACAAAACAGTCTGTGTGAGGGGTATTGACGGGGATTTGATGACGGTCATTTCCTGCATTTTGAACGTTCTCTTCCCAACCCCAAAGACAATGATCCCGCACACACTGGGATGTGCCATCTCATCATCCTCATTGTAAGGAGCCAGCATCTTGAGGGGGGTGGAGGCATAGTGGGGGCGGGGCTGGTGGAGGGAGGGGGGTTCGTAGTGGTGGTGATGGAGGCGGGAAGGGGGGAGATGTGCAGGGAAGGTCCTGCACATCTCCCCGCAACAAGGCTCTCTGTTACTAGACATTTCTTTACACAGGGTATCACAGTCCAACCAGCCACACAGCGAAGACTGACACACCCAGCTACCAAAACTGAGAGCTCGTCCACCCACCCACTCACATCCCTCCTCCCCATCCCCACAACTTGAGTTACCTCAGGATGACTGACCATCCAATCAGTCTGTAGAAGCCATCAATAAGTACGACAAACTGAACAGTAAAAGCAACATCAGCAAACGCACCACGACCAGATGTAATAATGCAAGAATAGACATCTCACAGGACAACAAATGCCCAATGCCACAGTGTTTAAATTTAAGTTTATTTATTAGTCACAAGTAGGCTCACATTAACACTACTTAACATGAAGTTATTGTGATAATTTCTATAGCTGCAACACTCCGGCACCTGTTCGGGTACACTGAGGGAGAAATTAGCATGCATCTAACCAGCACATCTTTGAACTGTGAGACAAAATTACAGCAACCGGAGGAAATCCACACAGACACAGGGAGAATGTGCTGACTCTGCCCAAGTCAGGAATCAAACCAGTGTCCTTGGCACTATGAGGCAACACTGTCTACTGATGAGCATGAAACCATTGTCGATTGTCAGAAAAACCCATCTGGTTCACTAATGTCCTCTGGGAAGGAAATCTGTTGTCCTTACCCAGTCTGGGCTACATGTGACTCCAGAGCCACAGCAATGTGGATGACCCTCAACTACCCTCTGAAACAGCCTAGAAATCACTCAGATGTATCAATCGCTACCAAAATCACAACAAAGAAATGAAACCCTAATGGCTTTTATTAACAGGGGGTTTGAGTTTAAGAGCTGGGGGGTTATGCTGCAACTGTACAGGACCATGGTGAGACCATATTTGGAATATTGTGTGTAGTTCTGGTCACCTCACTATAAGAAGGATATGGAAACGTTGGAGAGAGTGCAGAGGAGATTTACCAGATGCTGCCTGGTATGGAGGGTAGGTCTTATGGGGAAAGGTTGAGGGAGCTGCGGCTTTTCTCTTTAGAGCGGAGGAGGATGAGAGGCGACTTAATTAGAGTTTTATAAGATGATGAGGGAGATAAATAGGGTGGACGTTCAGAGACTATTTCCACAGGTGGATGTAGCTGTTAGTAAGGAGCATAACTATAAGATTCATGGTGGGAGATATAGGAGAGGTGTCCGAGATGGGTTCTTTATTCAGAGAGTGGTTGGGGTGTGGAATGCACTGCCTGCTGTGATAGTGGAGTCGGACATTTTAGGAACTTTCAAGTGGTTATTGGATAGGCACATGGAGCACACCAGAATGATAGAGAGTGGGATAGCTTGACCTTGGGTCTGAACAAAGCTCAGCATAACATCGAGTACCAAAGGGCCCGGACTGTGCTGTACTGCTTTATGTTGTTCTATGTTTAATGGCATTATGGGTCAACCCAAAGCACATGGACTGCAGCAGATAAGAAGGCAGCTCATCACCACCTTCTTAAGGGCAACTAGAGGTGGGCAATAAATACTGACCAGCCAGTGACACCCGTGTCCCATCAATGAATAAAAAAAAGCTGTGCCAATATGTCCCAAATTGACTTCATCTGTCAACCTTTGCACTCTTGGAAGACAATCATCGGCATTAGCGAGGGAGAGCCAATAATAAACCATCTATGCACACCTATTAACAACAACTTTCATTTACATAGCAACTTTACAGTGCAGAAAGAAAAGTAACAAAGTTTATCTAGTCACAAGTAAGGCTTACATTAACACTGCAATGAAGTTACTGTGAAATTCCCCTGGTCGCCACACTTTGGTGCCCATTCGGGTCAATGCACCTAATCAGCATGTCTTTCAGAATGTAGGAGGAAACCGGAGCACCTGGAAGAAACCCATGCAGACATGGGGAGAACACGCAAACTCTCCACAGACAGTGACCCAAGCCAGGAATCAAAGTCTGGCACTGTGAAGCAACAACGCTAACCACTGTGCTACCGTGCTGCCATTGTGGCTACGCTCATCAACAAGGATCTGATTACATGAATCCTATTTTCTAGCACTTGACCAAAGACCCTGGAGGTTACAGCAGGCCGTGAATATCTAAATATCTCTTAAATGCTATGAGAGTTTCTGACTCAAGTATCCTTTCATGCAGAGAGTTCCAGATTCCCTCTGGGTGAAAAGGTTTCTCCTCAACTTCCCTATTCGCCTTCTACCTTTTCGCTTAAATCTATGTCCCTCTGAGTATTAAACCCTCTACTAATGGAAAAATACCTTCCAATCTACTCTATCTCTGCTCCTTGTAATCTTGTATACCTCTATCAGGTCTCCTCCCACCCTTCACTGTTCCAAGGAAAACAGCTCCAGTCTATCCAATTTCTCCTCATAACTTAGACCCTTCAGCACAGGCAGCATCCTAGTAAATCTTCTTTGCACCCTCTTCAATGTAATTACATCCTCCCTTCTTGCACAGCAGTGAAATGTCCCAAGGCTCGTCACTGCTGGACTATCAAACAAAATGTGATGCTGAGACACAAAGAAACAAAAAGCTCTCATTTATACGGTGCCCTTCACAATCACCGGTTGCTCTATAGCACTTCTTGACATGGTGGCACAATGGTTAGCATTGCTGTCTCACAGTGCCAGGGATCCGGGTTCAATGCCTGGCTTGGGTCACTGTCTGTGTGGAGTTTGCACATTCTCCCTATGTCTGCATGGGTTTGCTCCCAGCCTGAAAGGCATGTGGGTTAAGTGTGTTGGCCATGCTAAATTCTCTTTTAGTGTATTCAAACAGGTGCCAGAGCGTGACAACTAGGGGATTATCACAGTAACTTCATTGCAGTGTTAATGTAAACCTACTAATGACACTAATAAATGAACTATTAGCCGTGTTTGTGACAAAGCTTATGTTACTCTACCACTGTGTTTCAACCTGGGACCCCCATGCATGGTGGTGAATAATGATGTTCAAGTGAATGCTGTGAGGAGCCTCAGTGAGAACAGTAAGCAGCCCAGTCATAGTGTAACACTTAATAAAGATTATTTATTACAATAAAGAAACCATGCATATATGAACAGGATTTTAATAATCTAATCATGTGGAGATGCCAGCATAGGCACAATAAAAAGTCTCACAACATCAGGTTAAAGTCCAACAGGTTTATTTGGTAGCACGAGCTTTCAGAGCATTGCCCCTTCGTCTGGTGAGTGGAGCCACTCCACTGTACTTCACTCAGCTGTGCTGCCAAATAAATCCGTTGGGCTTTAACCCGGTGTTGTGAGTCTTCCTATAATGATCAAAGACAGCTGCGTATAGGAAATACTAAACGTTGTTTATGTAAAAATTACCCTTTTGATCCAAAAGGGTAATGAAACGTGTGGTGATACAACCAGTATCATGATGCCAGTATCATATTACAGAAGAGCAATTGGCCAATGTTTATCTCTTAGTTAATATTGCAAAATCAGATTATCCAACCATTATCACATTGGAAACTTTTCCCAAACAACTCCCACTTCAATAGACCTATTATTAAAGGCCAGCTTTTGTTACCATACTGTACATGGCCAAGGGAACATCTCTTCTTGTTTCAGTTATGGATATGTTTTCACAAAGGTTTCTGCACTTTTACTCCTTGTCTGCTAACTATAACTGGCTTCTCGGTTGCTAGGTGGAATTTGTCTGTCTGCTTCCCCGAGTGTTGGTAATTATACTACTTTTCCCTTTGTTTTCTCTGTGTATTTGCTGTCTGTCCCCTCAACCTCTGTGGCTCTAAAAAATTAACAAATGGATGCCTCTCCTCAATTGTTCAATTGTCTAACTAAGGTGTTTCCCATTAGAAGGACGATGTATTCTTCTGGTCTGCCTGAAGCCTGTTAATCTTGTTGCTGAGAAACTCTCATCCTATGAAATATCTTTTGAAATGCTGCTGATTTCTACTTGTTAGGTTTGTTACATTCTTGGTGCTGTTAGTTACAGGGCACATTCACGACACACTTCACAGCCAATGAAGAAATTTCTGAAATGTAATTACAGTTTTAAAATAGGAAATGTGACAATCAATTTGCACACAGCAAGATCCCACAAAAATCAACGTGATGATGGTTGGATAATCTGATTTTGCGATGTTGATTGAGAGATAAACATTGGCCAATTGCTCTTCTGTAATATGATGCTGGCACCATGATACTGATTGTATCACTATTCGGTATGACTCCAGCTCTGCTCAAGGCCGCAAGGAACCACAAAGGATCGTGAACAAATCCCAGTGCATCACTCAAACAAGTCTTTCATCCATTGACTCTGTCCACACTTCCCACTGCCTCAGAAAAGCAGGCAGTATAATTAAAGACTCCATGCACCCCAAACATTCTCTCTTCACTCTCTTCCATTGGGAAAAAGATACAAAAATCTGAGATCATGCATCCACTGACTCAAGAACAGCTTCTTTCCTGTTGCCATTAGACTTTTGAATGGACCTACCACGCATTAAGCTGATCTTTCTTTACATTCCAGCTTTGATGTAACACTACATTCTGCACTCTCCCCTTTCCTTCTCTATGAATGGTATGTTTTGTCTATTTAGCACACAAGAACCAATATATGTGATCGTCACAAGCTTTTTCCTAGGCTGGAAGAGTCAATTACTAGGGGGCATAGGTTTAAAGTGCACAGGGCAAGTTTAAAAAGAAATGTACGAGGCACATTTTTTTGACACAGAGAGTGGTGGGTGCCTGGAACTCATTGCCGGGGAAGGTTGTGGAAGCGGATGTGACAGTGACTTTTAATGGGCGTCTTGACATGTACAATGAATGAGATGGGAATAGATACGGTCCCTGGAAGCGTAGGGGTTTTAATTCAGTCAGGTAGCACGGTTGGTGCAAGCTTGGGAGGCCGGAGGGCCTGTTCCTGTGCTGTAATTTTCTTTGTTCTATGTGACAATAATAAATGTAAGTAAAATCAAAAGAAGTTATATTGATATTTACCAGAGAGATCAGATTTGGTTTCACAGCTGAACCAAAAAGAAAATATTAGCAGCAAAACTTTGGTCAAAGTGTTGTTTTTATGTTGCATCCTAAAGGAGGAGAGAGTAATGGGGATTAGTGGTGGTTGGGTGAAGAACAAAGGAGGGTATGAAGAACAAAGTAACGATGCAATGCGTGGTTAGAGAAGACAGTAAGTAAAAGCAGATTCAATTACAGCTTCCAAAAGTAAGCTGGGTAAATAAGGAGGGGAGAATGAAATAGTACTGACACCATGAGAGAGGGACCATTAGAACAACTCTTCAGAGGAGTCAGAGCAGGTTTGATGGGCCAAATGGCCTCCTTCTTTGCCAAATTACTCGAAATGAGGCTTGACTGACAACCATGACCATGAGGTAAGAGGGCGCGACACACTGACTCCAAATTTATAAAGCTCTCAAGAAGTTTCTCTGAACTCCCTGCGTATAGCTGGAGAGTGGCCAAAGAGGCCGGTGGAACAGAGTGAAAGCTGGACTCCGAGCTTAGCGATGACCTTCTGCTGGAAGGCTGAAACGTTCCCGTATGTGGCAGCTTCTGTCTCTAGCAGGCCCTCAAGGGGCCGAATGGCCTGCTCCTGCCCCGATTTCTCCTCTGCAATGCCCCCCCCACTGTATCAGAGGCCGTCCACTCTGCGGGGGTGAGGGGTACAGCGAGCAGGTTCTGAGCAAGGAGTCTTACACATAAACACTCCCGACATTAAACTCTCACGCACAAGACCCCCACCTGTAACCACAGCAACAGCTGGGAGCTTGGTCTTGCTGTCTCAGCGTCTCCATGACAACCACAGCACATAATCACAGTCTGCCCTCGTTCTTCAGAGAATGGTGCCTGGTTTGGGGTGAGGGGGAGGTGGGAGGTGTGGAGGGAGGTTGGGGGAGGATATGAGGGGAATGGGTGGGGGGGTGGGTATGGGGGAGTGGGCTATGGGGGGAAGTGGGAGTAAGGGGTGGGGAGTAGGGGGTGGGGGAGTAAGGGGTTGGGGAGTAAGGGGGTGGGGGGAGTTGGAGCGGGGGGGGGGGGTTGGGGGGGGAGTTGGAGGGTTGGGGGGGGAGAGTTGAGGGTTGGGGGGGGGAGTTGGAGGGTTGGGGGGGGGGAGTTGGAGGGTTGGGGGGGGAGTTGGAGGGTTGGGGGGGGGAGTTGGAGGGTTGGGGGGGGAGTTGGAGGTGGGGGGGGGAGTTGGAGGGTTGGGGGGGGGAGTTGGAGGTTGGGGGGGGGAGTTGGAGGGTTGGGGGGAGTTGGAGGGTTTGGGGGGGGAGTTGGAGGGTTGGGGGGGGAGTTGGAGGGTTGGGGGGGGGGGAGTTGGAGGGAGGGGGTCAGTCAATATCCCCAGCTCAGTAGAAACCAGCCAGCAAGATTCTCACACAAAGGACTTTTTTAAAAACAGCTGAGTAATTTTTTAAACTTCAGACTTAGAAATAAATCCGTGTTTCCCCTACCCTTGCAGCCCCTTCCCCACTCCCACAGCCCCTTCTCCAACCCCAGAGCCACTTCCCCATCCACACATCCTCTTTCCCCACCCCCACAGCCCTCTCTCCATCCCTTCAGCCCTTTTCCCTACCCCAAATACCCTTTCCCCACCTCCACAGTCTCTTCCCGAGCCTTGTAGCCCCATTCCCCACCCCTGCATCCCCTTCCCCATCACTGCAGCTCCTTTTCCCACTCTGATTGCCCCTTTGCTCACCTCTGCAGCCCTTTCCCCCATTCCCACACTCCTTTCCCCAAACCCACAGCTCCTTCCTCCACCTTCTCCCAAATCTAAGCCACACATCTTCAACTGAGCAGAAGTCAATCTCAGTCAATGATTCCTTTTGTACTCACAACACAGATGACTCCCTCCAGCAGCCTGAAAGATCTCAGTTCACGGATCCTCCTTGTTCATTGCATTTTTATTTGCAATGAGAAAACCTGCCTTCTGGTTGACAGAGCAGATCTGTTTAGTGCGGGGCAGTTTTCCCCAAGCTTGTCGTGGAGATAGATCAGTTCTGCTCCCTCACCGATATCACCCCTTTTAGTCCAAACATCTTACTGAATAACCAGTCTTCTGAATACAGGTATGCCGTTGTCATTGGGCCACTCATTTCTTCATCTCATATAAACCTATCTTTCGTCAGCGAATAAAACAATTCCATGTCCCTATTTCAAAGAAAACTAGAGAAGTTTTTCCCTGTTGTCCTTCAACTCAGGGAGGCAGTGGTCTAGTGGTATTATCATTAGACTATTAATCAGCTAATGTTCTGGGGACCCTGTTTCCAATCCTGCCATGGCAGATGGTGGAAGTTGAATTCAATAAAAAAAAGTCCGGAATTAAGAATCTACTGATGACCATGAAGCCATTGTCGGAAAGACCCATCTGGTTCACAAATGTCCTCTAGGGAAGGAATCTGCCATCCTTACCCAGCTTGGCGTATATGTGACTCCAGAGCCACAGCAATGTGGTTGACTCTCAACTGCCCTCAGGCAACTCGGGATGTGCAATAAATGCTGACCAGCCAACAATGCCGGCTCATTCCCTCATTGCTGTACTTGGTCTCGCCACAGGGCACTGGGCAAAAGCCATGTGTGTTTTTCTGCTCTGGAATGCATGGCCTGAAGGGCGGGGGAAGTTGATTCAATAATAACTGGATAAATACATGAAAGGAACAATTTTCAGTGCAGTAGGAGAACGAGGACTGAGGCCAAACAGATGGGTCTCTCAAAGAATAAGAATGAGGGGATCAATGGCTTCTATTCCTGCAGTATGATATCACTGACTAGGGCATGACTGGCTAGAGTATCTCATTTGCCAGGGAATATCACTGGTGCAAATGGCATTTATTGTCCATCCCTAATTGCCCTCGAGGAAGTGGTGAGGAGGTGCCTTCTTGAATCACTTCAGTCCATGCAGTGTTAAGGAGGGAATTCCAGGATTTTGACCCTTCGACAGTGAAGGAATGGAGATATATTTCCAAGTCAGTGATTAGGAAGGGAACTTGCAGGTGGTGTTCCCATGTATCTTTTCTGTTATTCCATCAAGTGATGTGGTTGCCACTGGCTGGGCCAGCAACAGAATGGGAATGGAGGAGTATAGAAAACTGATTTAAAATAGGGATCATGAGCCTTGGGAGTCCCTGGGAAGTGTGTAAATAGATGATGATATTGATGTACTTGTTTTTATCTGACAGGTGCTTTGGTCCACCTTGTCGTCTAACAAGGGGCATACACATGATGCATCGTGAGAGGGCTGGTCTTGGATTTTTCGAGAGTATCCTAGTGCTTCACATCATTAGTGTACGCTTGACCTGGACCATTTGATGGACAACACGACAGCTCAGTGACTATTGCTGTGCTGTGCAGATGCATGGATTTGGGCCTGTGTCTGTGGGAGTTTGCGCATTCTCCCCGTGCTTGCGTGGGTTTTCTCCGGGTGCTCCGGTTTCCTCCCACACCCCAAAGATGTGCTCTTAGGCTGACTGGCAAAACAAATTCTCCCTAAATCGTCTCAAATTTAGTTTTTAATCCATAGATCTATAAACATGGACAGGGATCGCGGGTAGAGGTGGGAACATCAGGGTGGCGGTGCGGGCCCGTTGGGCCGAAGGGCCTGTTTCCCGTGCTGTTTTGTTCTTTGTTCATTTATCACCTGTCCCTTGAGCTGCGTGGCTTGTTAAAGGATATTTTAGCATCAGCCACGTTGCTGTAGATCCGGATTCACACGTAGACCAAACCGGGTAGGGACGGCAGATTTCTTTCCCTAAAGGACATTAACGAACCAGATGAGTGGTTACGGCAATCAATAATGGTTTCACGTTCACCAGTAGACATTTATTTCCAGATTTTCACTGAATTCAGATTTCACCATCTGCCTTGGTGGGATTTGAACCCTTGTCTGGGCATTACTCTGGGCCTTTGGATCACTAATCTGGTGACAATACGTCTGTGCCACCAACTCTCTCATTCCAGCTGTCCTCTGGTAAACCTCCTCAGTACCTGCTGCAAGCCTTTGATCCCGCCCTCAGCCATGGTAAACAGTCAATGTCAAAGCACAAAGGCAGGAACAACAAAAAAGCATTAAAATCTGGAAGAAATTGGAGGCAGGAACACTGTTCCTTTTTTGTGGTCGGAATTCTTACTGTGAATGTTTGTAGTGGTGTATCGGGCACTGATCAAACAGGTTGTTTTGCCCTCGATGGAGTTGAGCTTCTTGGATTCGCTTTTGTAAAGTGCTTTGAAACTCACTGAGGCTGTGATGGTTTTGGGGCAGTGGGGGGTGAGGTTTGGGGCAGTGGCGGGGGGGGGGTCGGGGGGACTGTGCTGATGGTTACCACAGTTGCCTCAAAGGCAGGCTCTGGAAAGTTACACCGCCAAATCGAGCACACTACTCCATAACGGCAAGTTAACTTGTCAAAAGATAAAAGCGCAAAGAAGACATACATGACCTTTTCCTATAATTTTCACAAATGCTAATCGAGAGCGTATCTGCGAATATCACAAGCCATAAATCATATTCCCCAGGAACAGAATAGTGAAAGGGTAATTGCTACAGGACTGAAATGTCATAGGCCTCGACTGACGCTTTCATTTACATCACAAAGCTGTTCAACTAATTAAGACGGCCTTTAACTTCCAGTTAGATCGAGACCCGGTGATATACAATTCATAGCAACTGTTGTAGGTGGTGAGGAGGCTGTTTGATTCGAGTTCCGATCTGGAGGGCAGCCCTTCACACAGCCTGCATTTTAACATGACTGAGAAAGGACAATAAGCAAGATCCCGCCTCTCATAAATTCTTAACAATAGCGTACAGCACCAGCAAGCCCAGAATGAATCTTTTACAAATCTTTTCCAGCGTACAAAAACATTTAATCTAGAGCAATATCTCCCTGGTGATGACTCCTCAGGGGAAGGCTTCAATGACGGGTCAACTGTTGCCCTGGACGTGACTCCAGTCCCACACCGAGTTAGTTGACTCTTATCTGCCCTCTGCATTGAGCTGGCAACAACAACTTTCATTGATATAGCACCTGCATCCCAAGGCAATTCACAGCAGTGAGGGTCAAACATGATTTGCCATAAAGCCACCTCCGGTGCTATTAGAAAAGATTGATTGAAAGTTTGATCACAGATAGAGATCACAGAGATCAGTCTCAACGAGTGTCTTACAGTAGATAAATGAAGAAGTCGGGGAATGCAGGAATACAGGTTGGGTATAGTCAAAAGGTCTTTGCTTCAGGAAAGTGTAGTTTGGTGGGCCAAAGGGCCTGTTTCTGTGCTGTTCTTTGGAGGGGAGAAAGAGTTGAGGAAGTTTTGGGAGGGATTTCCAAAGCCTGGGGCTCTGGTGGCTCAAGGCCAGCCACCAGTGGCGAAGAGTAGTTTTAAAAATGTATTCCTACATGGAATGTGGGCGTTGTTGGCAAGACTAGCATTTGTTGCCCATCCCAAATTGTCCTCAAACTGAGTGCCTCACTCAGCCATTTTAGAGGATCAGCCATATTGCTGTAACTCTGGAGTCACACGTAGGCCAGACCAGGTAACAACAGCAGATTTCCTTCCCTAAAGGACATTAGAGAACCAGATGGGATTTTACAATTATCAATGGTTATTATGGTCACCATTACTGAGACTAGCTCTCAATTCCAGATTTATTCATCAAATTTAAATTCTACCAGCTGCAGTGATGGGATTTGAACCCAGATTTCCCCCCACTCACAACATTCTGGGGACCCAGGTTCGAATCCTACAACGGCAGATGTAGAATTTCAATTCAATGAAAATATCTGGAATTAAGAAAATACTGATAACCATGAAATCGTTGTTGATTGTCAGAAAAACCCATCAGGGTCACTAATGTCCTTTAGGGAAGGAAATCTGCCATCCTTACCTGGTCTGGCCGACTGTGACTCCAGAGAACGTGGTTGACTCTGAAATGCCCTTGCGCAACTAGGGATGGGCAATAAATGCCGGCTAGCCAGTGACACCCATGTCCCACAAATGGATAAAAGGAAAAGTATCAGAGGGTTGTGAGGCTGGAGGAGATTACAGTGATAGGGAGGGTTGAGGTCACAGATCGATTTGAAAAACAGGTTGAGAATTTGAAAAACAGGGCACTCAGGTGAAACTCCCTACTTTGCAGGGAAATAAAAGGATAATGAATGCCAGCATTGCTTAATCACCTACATCCGAAGAACTAATAAGATTGGAGGAAGGGAGTGATTGGGCAATACCGGTTGTTCACATGCACTAACAACTTTACTCTCAAAGTGTTCAGCAAGATTAAATTTAGGAGGACGAAGAAAGAAAGCAACTGCTATCATCATTTGATTTATTTCACAATTATCACATCCATCAAACGACCACAAAGCTGGCTTCATTAACAGAACCGGGGCGAGGGGGCTTCCACCCTGAAGGAGTGGGAGGGATGAGAAACTCCCTTTGACAAAAGCACTCAATCGAATGGATACCGTGCAGTCTGGCAATAGTGCATTAACAGCACAGAAAACTAACTGGAGAAAGGGCAGGAGTCCTGGCATTATGTGAATGAAACCGTGCTGCAGATCATTCAGCCCACCGTGTGGCACGGGTTGGGTCCTCGGACGAAGCTGTACAATTAGTCCCACCCAACTTGCTTTTTCTTAAAGCCTGGCGACTCTCCTCAAGGGTTGGCCCAATTCCTGTGTGAACCAGTTGCTGCTGGGGATCTGCTTCTGTTGCCCTTTCAGGCAGCGCCTTGCAGGCCGCAGGTAACCAACGCTCAAAAATATTACTCCTCATCTCTCTACAGGAAGCCTCAAAGAGAAAATCACAAACAATATAGTCACTGTTATAATGCAGGAAACACCATGGCTACGATTTTCTGGGCTTTTTGGGTGATTTTTGGCAACCGGAACAGGTGGCTGTGCGAGAGACCCAAATCGCATTTCACACTGAAGTGTGACGCGATTGTCCCCACTCCTTGCCAGTGACCTGGTGGGTGAGGACCAGGAACATCAGGCCCATATATTAACATATCATTATCTATGCCTGAAACATTCCTGAAACATTGGTATGAAGGCAGGCCCTGATCTCATGAGGCAGGAGGGAAGTTTCTTGATGGAAAAAGTTGGGAGAGAGAACGTCTCGGATGGGTGGGGTTCTTAATTACGCTGGCTGCTTTTCCGACAGTGTAGACAGTGTCAGTGGACGTGAGGCTGGTCTGAGTGATGGACTGGGCTTAGTTAATGACCCTTTATAATTCTTTGCGGTCTTGGACAGAGCAGGAGCCCATACCAAGCTGTGATACAATCAGAAAGAATGCTTTCTATGGTGCATCTGTAAAAGTTGGTGAGAGTTGTAGCTGACATGCCAAATTTCCTTAGAGTTCTGAGAAAGTAGAGACATTGGTGGGTTTTCTTAACTATAGTGTCGGCATGGGGGGGACCAGGACAGATTGTTGGTGATCTGCACGCCTAATAACTTGAAGCTCTCGATCCTTTCTACTTTGTTCCCATTGATGTAGACAGGGGAATGTTCTTCTCTGGACTCTGGAAAGACCAGGACAAAGCTAAAAATAGGAACCAATGACAGTGTATATTTATATAGCGCCTTTGACATGGTAAAATATCGCAAGGGAATGTTAAAAATCATTTGAAACTGAGGCACGAGGAGATAGCACATTAGATGACAAAAAAGCTCGGTGAATGGAGGGAGAGAGGTAAAGAGGTGAAGCGGTTTGGGGAGGAAATTTCAGAGTCTTGGCAGCTGAAGGCACAGCCACCAATGGTGGAGTGAAGGTAGTCAAAGAAACAAAGGCAACACAACATCCCAGCATGAGAGAAACAGCCTCAGGAAAAGGTCACCGCTGAATAATCACAGTTAACAAACTGCTCTGTCAGTAATTAGACTTCTGTTGTGGAAGGGATTTGAAGAGTTGAGAAAACAGTAATTTGAAGGATGATGAGTTGAAATATGACTGAAAGGAGAACCTGATTTACACAGCCAGCAGATGCATGGAGACACTGCAATTCCTGAAACTCATTCACTGCACTCACAGCACAGGGTCACTTAGGGAAGAGTGCAGCACTGGCAAGAAGCAGAATTGGAGGTGTGGAGATCAAAGGAGAGTTATAGCTGATGGAAGTGGTTACAGAGATAGGGAAACGTCTGTAAGCACGGGGACACGAGGTTTAAAATCAAGGTGCTGCCAGGCTAGGATCCGATGTGCGTCATTGAGGACAGAGGGTGATGGTTGATGGTTGGTGAGAGTTAGTATCAAGAGCAGCAGGGATATGGATCAACTCAAACAGTTAATACATCTGGTGTACTCTTGAATATGGGAAAAAAATCTAACTGATGTACTGAAACATGGTAGAAATTTGCAGCATGGAAAAGGCCCTTCAGCCCAACATGTCCCTTTTTTTAACTATGAAGCTAATTCCAATTGCCCACATTTGCCCCATATCCCTCTATACCCACCTTACTCATCACTGTCTAAATGCTTTTTAAAAGACAAAGTTGTACCCGCTTCTACTACTACCTCTATCAGTTTGTTCCAGACACTCACCACCTTCTGTGTGAAACAATTGTCCCTCTTGACCTGCTTTGTATCTCTCCCCTCTCATCTTAAACCTATGCCCTCTAGTTTTAGACTCCCCAACTTTGGGAAAAGATATTGACTATCTAGCTGATGTATTGCACTCATCGTTTTACAAACCTCTAAAAGTTCACCCCTCAGCCTCCTACACTCCGGAGAAAAAAGTCCCAGTCTATCCAGCCCCTCCTTTGATGATGAAAAGAACTGCTAGTGTCAATGGAGAGAGATTACTTCCTCTGATGGGGGCAGGGGGGTGGGGAGTCCAGGACAAGGAAAAATAATCTTCGAGCCAAGAAAGCACTTCCTTCACAGAAAGGTCGTGGAAACCAATCTCTCTTAATGGTGGCACTGGCATTCAACTGGAGCTTTTAAGATTGAGTCATTTTAGCTGGTTAGGGCTACTCTAGTGATTGTGTGGCATTTGCAAATTCTCCTCATGTCTGCATGGGTTTCTCCAGATACTCCGGTTTCCTTCCACACTCCAAAGCTGTGCACGTTAGGTGAACTGGCCATGCTAAATTGCCCCTTAGAGAGTCCCAACATGTGTAGTTTAGGGGGATTACTGTAGTAAACATGTAGGATTGTGGGAATAGGATTAAATAAAGGTGGATTGATGCAGACTGAATGACCCAAATTGTCTCCTTCTGCATTGTAGGGATTTTATGATTCCAACTAAACTGGGCTCACAAGCAGGTTAGCCATGATGTGATGCTCAAAGGGCTGAATGGCCTCCCCCCATGCTAAAATACTCGGGTTACAGTTGCCTGGGTTACAGCTGCTCTCGACTATCCCTGGCGAGAGAGAGGGAGGCGAACAGCCCGAGTTGACGTTCCTGGTAAATGCCCTGTATCTCTGCCTGGTAGGTGTGGATCAGGTTCACTTCTGATGCCGCTGTGGTGGAACAGTCTTCTGGAGTTCTTGCGAAATCAGTGACCTTTCATTGGCCTCTAACCTTTCACCCACCCTCTCAGCCAACAAATCAGATGTGTTTGGGCACGAGAGGTGCACAGAGTGGAGAAGGAATCAGTGAATTTAGGTACTTCCCTTGAGACTTACAGTCCAAAACTCAACTAGCTGCAAACACAAGGACAACTCAAATTATTCTCTGCAAAACAGAGGAGCTTTGAGCAGAATCAGGTTCATTGTTATTGCAATAAAATTAAAAAACTAAGATATTGATCTTATATCAAAGATTAGTCTGACCTCAGTTCCTGTCTCCATACTGTAAAAAGCACAGAAACACACTGAAAAAAATTTAGTAAAAGATTTATTAGGATGATAACTTACTGGGTTGAAAGGTTATGCAGAGAAGACAGAAAAATGGGGATGAGGTCGAATGGTGGAGCAGATGGGCCAAGTGGCTTAATTCTGCACCTATATCTGATGAACTTACGATACCAGGAATGATAACCATCAGTAAAAGTTGAATATGTTGTTAACTCTTTTCTCTGGAATAGGGAAGACTGAAGAGGATGGGGGGCTAATAATTTTTGGAAAGGGATTTGATAGGAGGAACAAAGTGATTTTCCCCCCTGTAGGCAGTCTAGAACTAGGAGCCATTATATAGGAAACAGTCATTGTTGGATCCAATAGGGAATTCAAGAGAAGCTCTTCACCCGGAGAGTGATGAGAATGTGGAACTCACTCCCAGATGGACAGGCTGAGGGGAGTGACACGGATGTATTGAAGAGAAGCTGGATAAACACATGACAGAGAAGGGAAAAGGATATGCAGGTGGGGTGAGAAGAGATAGAATGGGAGGATTCTCATGTGGAGTGTTGTAATCCCACCCAGTTGAGCAAGAAGTCAGGTCTCAGGGCAGAATCTGGTTTGATCGACTCCAATTTTTACTATGTTGTTTAAAATGTGGAAAGCGACTAATAAGATAAATAAGCGACTAATAATAAAAAGCGTGCAAGATGATCAAGGGATTGGATAGGGTGGATAGTGAGAGCCTTTTTCCTCGGATGGTGATGACCAACACAAGGGGACATAACTTTAAATTAAGAGGTGGTAGTTATAGGACGGATGTCAGAGGCAGGTTCTTTACACAGAGGGTGGTGAGGGGGTGGAATGCCCTGCCTGCAGCAGTTGTGGACTCGCCTACTTTGGGGGCATTCAAATGTTCGGTGGATAGGCATATGGATGATATTGGAATAGTTTAGGTTAGAGGGTCCACTGGCCGGCGCAACATCGAGGGCCGAAGGGCCTGTACTGCGCTGTAATGTTCTATGTTCTAATGAACAAAGTCACAAAAATCTGCTGATAAACTTCTAACAAAGGAATAAATGTTTGTTAACTGTGAAAAGGTGAATTATAAAACACACTTCATACCAACTATACTTTTAAGTGACATACAGATTCAACCATTTGACCCACTGTGTCAGCACTAACTCTCCAAAAGAGCATTCATAACACACAAGTTACAATGTTTATCTTATACTCTAATGCAACATCTTTCAATTTTTTTTCCAGCTGTCCACTTTTACCAAATTCCGCGTGACCCATACCACGTTTGTTTATTACTTGTCTCTAGCCCTCTAGTCACATAATGATCCTTGTCACTTACTGAAAAGGGAAAGAAAATTGGTGCCAAGTGCAAGTACAGTGCGTACTAATTGTTTATTCATCTGATCATTCACGGCACTGCAGCAAGAATTTACCCAGAGGAACAATAGGAACAAAAGTTCAGGTGATCTTTTGGGGGTCATTTTTGGTGCCCCATTGTCCAACCTCCCACGACCGAACCACAGGCTGCGACACAACTCTAATGTTCACTGTATGTACAGTTCATGTAAATCAATGGGCTACCTGTGGTCAGATACACCACTCTCTGAAACAATGTGATTAAATGTCACCAAAGTGGGTGCCAAGTATCTCTCATCTACACCTCCCCCTGATGCCTGTTACACTGTGTCTCATAGTAGTTCTGTCTTTTAACTTGGGTTTCCAATCTCTACTCTCAATGAACTCACTTTGAAGTTTTCTCCCAAATGACACTTTCCCTTAGATGTCTTCAGCAAGGATCCACCTCCAGGGTTTCAATCTCTCCTTCCAATGTTCCTCTCCTTTGGATTGTCACATGCATTTAAGCTTTACCTTCCATGCACTCTCTCAGATACTTAGCTTACTAACAGAGCACCACTGCTTCATAGGCCCACAGTAAGGAGTCACCAATCTCTGGCTTTCTCCTCGGATCTTCTGGCTTCATGCAAGTCCACTTTGCCTTGATTGTGCTCTCCACAGCTTTCTCTCTTTAATCTGAAGCCAATTACTCTGCTGTTCATTTTAACCTTGCTGAACAGGACCTTGCTCTGGCTCTTATTTTTGTTCTTTGAGCGTCTTCCCAGGACTTTTTTGTCCCACTCCCTGATTCCCAGGACTACCTGCTGTTCTTTTGGGACATCTGCTTTCTGAAATTTCCAGCTCCCCCTAGCTTTGGTTTCCAATTGAATCAAAACTGCTTGTAGTTGCTGGGCAACAGCATAGTTTTTCCAGCTTTGTGTTTTTCTAACTTCCCTTCGAGAGCAATGAAACATAAGTATACAAACACACACACAGAGACACAGGCATCGCTCTGAGTGAAACCAAAAGCCAGCTTTCCTAAACACACAAATACAGAATATAAATTAAACGTAAGCTTAAAATCCATGGCTTATTCCGAACACCCATAGTACAAACATAACCGACTTTAAACTACCTCTAATTCCCAACAAGAATGTGAACACTGGTATGGACCAGGGTGGCACAGTGGTTAGCAGTGCTGCCTCACAGTGCCAGGGGCTCGGGTTCGATTCCCGTCTTGGGCCAGTCTCTGTGTGGAGTTTGCACATTCTCCCCATGTCTGCATGGGTTTTCTCTGGACATTTTGGTTTCTTTCCAAGCTCAAAGATGTGCGGGTTAGGTTAACTGACAGTGTTAAATTCTCCCTTAGTGTCTGGGGGACTAGCTATGGTAAATATGTGAGGTTATGGGAATAGAGCCTGGGTGGGATTGTTGTTGGTGCAGACTCAATGGGCTGGATAGCCTCCTTCTGCATTGCAGGGATTCTACGTAGTTACTGAATAGTCTGTTTTTGTATTGTACATGCATTGATTTAATAACGTTATTTGAAATTTTGAATGGTTCTGCAGGAATAAATAAGAAAAAATCCTTTCCTCTGGCAGGAGAGTTGGTAACCAGAGAGCACAGATTTAAGAGATAACTGGTGAAAGAATCTGAACAGAATTGTTTTTGCGGTGAGTCGCTGTGATCTGGAATGTGCTGCCTGAGAGGGCGGTGGAAGCAGATCCAAGAGGAACTTTCAAAGAGAATGGAAGGGGAAAGCTTTGGAGGCTCCGGGGAGAGAGAAGGGGCAGCGGCATCAATTGAATAGTCCTTTCAAAAGAGTTATCACAGGCACAATGGGCCAAATGGCCTCCTTTGATGCCGGGGATTCTGAATCAAATCACGGATTCTACTTCCGAGTTAAGAGTTCGCAGGGACTTGACAACTTTTCAGCGCCGTTCCAGGAATTCCAGCGCTGCTTCCTGTTCAAGAAACAAACAGCTCCCTGTGCTGTAACTGGGAGAATGGATCGGATCCTGGGTTAGAGGTCTTTGCTTACAAAAACAGCTCCTTTTTTCAATTCCGTAATGTCTGGAAATCTGCCAGTTTATATATAAAATATGACACACATTTCTAGCTGGGCCCTGGATCATGCTAAAGGAAATGAATGTTCTGAACTCCACATTGGCTTGATTCTTCCATCGATCTCCTTCCTTAATGCGGACGCACAGGAACAGATGACACACTGAGGGGGATAGAGAGAGATACAAGATCACCCTCACTTGATTGTGCTGGCTCTCAAAGCAACAGAGAGAGATTATCATGGAATCATAGACTCACTACTATCTCAACTTTTGTGAAATCTGTGCCCTCTGGTTACTGAGCCTCTTGTCAATGGGAACTGTTTCTCCTCAATTATTTAGTCTTTATCCGTCCTCACGAGTCGATTTAAAGCTTCTCTATTTCAAAGAGGGGCAGAAGAGTTACCTCAGGACAACTAATATCGTAGGTTTGTGGGTCACTCATTGCGTTATTTCTGGGATCTTGCTGTGCACAAATTAGATGCCGCATTTCCTACATTACAAGGGCGAAGGGGACCTCCCCCAATTCATTGGTTGTAAAACATTCAAGAACATCCTGAGGGTGTGACCGCTATAGAAATGCAAGTTTTTTTTACATCCTTTGTTCTCTCCAAAGGATTGTGAATGTGTCCATCGTGCAAACCAGCCTCCCATCCATTAATTTTGTCTATAATTCTCACTGCCTCGGCAAAACAGCCAACACAATTGAAGATGCCACGCACCCTGGATATTCTCTCTTTCACCTTCTTCCATCGAGAGAAAGGTACAAAAGTCTGAGGTCACGTACCAACCGCCTCAAGAACAGCTTCTTCCCTGCTGCTGTCAGACTTTTGAATGGACCTACCTCGCATTAAGTTGATCTTTCTCTCACCCTCACTATGACTGTGACACTACATTCTGCACCGTCTCATTTCCTTCTCTATGAACGGTATGCTTTGACTATATTACGCGCAAGAAACAATACTTCTCATTGTATGCTAACCTATGTAACAGCAATAAATCAAATTAAATTCTCACTTTGTTTGAATGATGTTCACACTGGGAACACGGCCAGTAAAGTTACTTGGGAATGAGGAGAAATTGATGTGGGAGATGGGAAAAGGGGTAGGAGGGAAGGGAACTATGATGCATCCAAGCTGGATGATAACCATATGGGGGTCGGTGAGCATGCACCTGCAGCTGGGTGCTAGCGTGCACGAGGGGCACTCCCTGTCTGAACAGAGAAGAACCAGCCCTCCGGCCATTGGCAACAGGAATTCCGAGACCCGCAGGAATGCGAATCGCTCATTCAAAACCTCCAGCCAGCTCCCGGAATCTGGTCGAGAGCGAGCACAGGCAAAACAAGTGTCCTGAAGGATTACACAGTGGCTGCACCAGGAATCCCAACGAGCCAGCTCATCAAATATCTGCTCCCGTGGACCCCGGGCTGCCTTGGGTTTTACAGAGAATCCTACAGTTACTGGCACCTAAAAACAGCCCCTGCAAATCCCGTCCCACCTCCGCATCCCCCATACCAACCCCCCACTTCATCCGCACCCCCTGCCACCTTCCCTACTGCTTCATTCCCTGCTCCACCTCACCAACTCCCAGGCCTAGGAGGGTCCCACAAGGATCAGCCACTCTCTGTCATTTTGACGTGACGGGGAATGTCGAAAAGTCATTAATTGTGAAAAACGTGACAAAGGACAGAGCTTAGTCTCACCTGACCGGCTGGTGGTAAAGCTGGAATTTTAGGATTTTCAGGATTTGAGGGAGTTTTAGTTCAGTCAGACAGCATGGTCAATGCAGGCTTGGAGGGCCGAAGGGCCTGTTCCTGTGCTGTAATCTTCTTTGTTCTTTGATAAAGGGATGAGCCAATCACAGGGTGAGATGAGGAGAAAGATCCTCTCTTCATTCAGAGTCTCATAAACCTTTGGGATTCTCTAAACTCACAAAATCATAGAAGTTTACAGCATGGAAGTAGGCCCTTCAGCCCAACTTGTCCATGCTACCTTTTTCTTTTAACCATTAAGTTAGTCCCAGTTGCCCGCACTTGGCCCACATTCCTCTATACCATCGTACCCATGTAACTATCTAAATGCTTTTTAAGAGACAAAATTGCACCCACCTCTACTACTACATCGAGCAGCTTGTTCCGACATACCACCCTCTCTGTGATGAAATTGCTTCTGGGCCCTTTTACATCTCTCCCCTTTCATCTTAAATCTATGCCCTCTAGTTTTAGACTCCCCTATCTTTGAGAAAAGATACTGACTTCCTAGTTGATCTATGCCCTCCATTATTTTATAGATCCCTATAAGATCACCCCTTAGGCTTATATGCTCCAGAGAAAATAGTCCCGGTATATGTAGGCACTGTATATCTCAAACCATCAAGTGCCGGTAGCACCCTAGTTAATCTTTTCTGCACTCTTTCTAGTTTAATAATATCCTTTCTATAACTATACATAATATTCCAAGTGCGGTCTTACCAATGTCTTGTACAACTTCAACAAGACGGCCCAACTCCTGCATTCAATGTTCTGACCAATGAAACCAAGCATGCCAAATGCCTTCTTCACCACTCTGTCCACCTTTCACTCCACTTTCAAGGGGCTATGAACCTCTACCCTTCAATTTCTTTGTTCTGTAACTCTCCCCAACACCTTACCACTAAGTCCTGCCCTGATTTGATCTACCAAAATGCATTACCTCCTATTATCTAAATTAAACTCCATCTGCCATTTGTCAGCCCTCTGGCCCAATTGATCAAGATCCCGTTGCAATCCTAGATAATCTTCTTCACTGTCTACTGTGCTGTCAATGTTATTAACCTTAAACTTACTAACCATACCTCCTAAACTTTCATCCAAATCATTAATATAAATGAATCCAGAGAGTTCTGGAAGCTCAGTCCTTTTGTACATTCCAGACTGAGATGGACAGATTTTTAGATACTAAAGGGAATGATGAAAGATGCAGGAGTCAACGCAGAAAATCAGCCAGGGCAGAGCAGGCTTGAAAGATTGGCTAGCCCAATCACGCCCTTTCTGAAGTCAATGTGTATCGGGGGAAAACTCTCCGCTGATTGGAGCCATACTTGGCACAAAGGGGGATGGCTGTGGCTGCTGGAGGTTGATGATCTCAGATCTGGGGCATCACTGCACAAGATCCTCAGGGTAATGTCCATGGTCATGGTTCAAGGAAAATTATAATCTACTCAAGCAAAGTCAGCCTGGCTTCAGGAAAGGGCTTGCTGAGGAAGCCTCAAAAAGAGTGGATAGAGGGGAAACAGTAGATGTGTTATATTTAGACTTCCAGAAGACATTTGACAAGCTGTCTCACAAAAACTTAAATGCTATAAGAGGCCATGACGTGGAGTCCTGGCATTGGATTGGGCACAATAAGTAGTTGCACAACACCAGGTTACAGTCCAACAAGTTTATGTGGTAGCACAAACTTTCAGCGCTTTCAGGTGGAAAGGCAAATTGTGAGAGGGATAGAAACAGTTTACAATGAGATATTGACAGGTTAAGTAAATGAGCTTAAAGTTGACAAATGGAGTACAATGTAGGAAAACGTGAAGTTGTTCATTTTGCAATGGAGAACAAAAGAACAGAGTGTTATTTAACTACAGAAAAACTGCAGCACGAAAGGGACCTGGGGAAACTTGTATATAAAATACACAAAGCTAGTAACACAGGTACAGCAGGAAGGCAAAGAGAACGTTGACCCTTATTTCTAGGGGGTTGGAAATATAAGCATAGGGAACTCTTGCTGCAACTGTACAGCGAGAGCATGCCCTCCATCGCAGAAGCCTTGGATGAAATCTGTGTCCAAGGTCACCATTGCAGACATCAGATCAGCATTCTCAAAGGTCAACCCATGTAAAGCAACTGGCCCAGATGGGCTACCCAGATAAGTACTCAGATCCTGCGCGGATCAGCTGGCAGGGGGCATTCATAGACATCTTCAACCTCACTTTACAACAATCTGAGGCCGCTATATGAAGACAACCATCATCTCGGTACTAAAGAAAAGCCAAGCAGCGTGTCTTAATAACTATCGGTCGCTGCCTCTGATATTCATCATTATGAAATGCTTCAAAAGGTTAGTCATGGCGCAAATCAATTCCAGCCTCCTGGACTACCTGGATCCATTACAGTTCACCAACCACCACAACTGGTCCACAGAAGACAATATCTCCCTGGTCCTGCACTCAATCCTGGAACACCTAGATAACAAGAACACCTATGTCAGACTTCCACTTATTGACTACAGCTCAGCCTCCAACACCATCATTCCTATGAAACTCATCTCTAAACTCCATGGCTTGGGTCTCAGCGCCTCCCTCTGCAGCTGGATCCTGAATTTCCTAAACCATAGACTAGTCAGTTAGGATAAGACAACAACACCTCCTCCACGATCATCCTCAACACCAGTGCCCCACAAGTGTTCTCAGCCCCCTACTATACTCCTTAAACACCTATGACTGTGTGGCCAAACTCCCTCCAACTCAATTTTCAAATTTGCTGGTGACACCACTGTAGCGCATCAGATCTCAAATAATGACGAGACAGAGTACAGGAATGAGTTAGAGAAACTGGTGAACTGGTGTGGCGACAATAATTTCTCCCTCAACATCAACAAAATGAAGGAGATTGTCTTCAACTTCAGGAAGCGTAAAGGAGAGCATGCCCCTGTCTACATCAATGGGGATAAAATAGAGAGGGTTGAGAGCTTCAAGTTGTTAGGTATCCAGATTACCACAAACTGTCCTGATACCTCCATGCTGACGATATAGTTCAGAAAACCCACCAATGCATCTACTTTCTCAGAAGACTAAGGAAACTTGGCATGTCAGTAATGACTCTGACCAACTTTTACAGATGCACCATAGAAAGCATTCTTTCTGGTTGTATCACAGTTTGGTGTGGGCTCCTGCTCTGCCCAAGACTGCAAAAAACTACAAAGGGTCGTGAATGTAGCCCAATCCATCACTCAGATCATCCCCCATTCATTGACTCCGTCTACACTTTTCACTGCCTCGGAAAAGCATAATTAAGGACCCCATCCAATCCGGACATTTTCTGTCCTACTTTCTTCCATTGGGAAAACAATACAAAAGTCTGAGGACACGTGCCAACCAACTCAAGAATAGTTTCTTCCCTGCTGCCATCAGACATTAAGCATTAAGTTGATCTTTCTCTACACTCCAGCTAAGAATGTAACATCATTTCATTAGAGACAGTTCAGAGAAGGTTCACTCGGATGATCCCCGCTTTGGAGGGATTGTCTTTTAGGGAAAAGTTAAACAAGTTGGGGCTCATTAGAATTTAGAAGAATGAAAGGGGATCCCATTGAAACATATCAGATTCATAAGGGGCTTGACAGGGTACATGCTGAGAGGTCATTTCCCTTCATGGGAGAGTCTAGGAGCAGAGGGCAGAGTCTCAGAATAAAGGGGCATCAATTTAAAATTGAGATGAGGAGGAATCTTCTTTTTCTGAGGGTTGAGAGTTTTTGGAACTCCTTGCCAGAGAGAGCTGTGGGAGCAGAGTCCTTGTGTGTATTTAAGACTGAGATAGATTTTTGATCAGTGAGGGAATTGAGAGTTGTGGGGAAAGAACAGGAAAGTGGACATGAGGAATGTTGGAAAGGCCATGATTCCATTGAATGGCAGAGCAGGTTTGAGGGGCTGAATGGCCTACTCCTGTTCCTGCTTCTTATGGTCCTATAGTCCTAGGCCCAACCATCTTTAGCTGCTTCATTAATGACCATCCAATCACCATAACATCAAAAGTGGAGCTGTTCATTGACAATTACACCAGTCGCGACTTCTCAGACACTGAAGCAGTCTGTGTCCAAATGCAGCAAGACCTGGACAATATCGAAGCTTGGGCTCACAAGTGACAAGTAATATTTGTGCCAGGCAATGGCCATCTCCAATAAGTATCTAATCATCACCCTTTCATGTTCAATGGCATTACCATGGCTGAATCGCCCACTATCAACATCCTGGGGGTTACCATTGACCAGAAACTGAATTGAACCAGCTATATAAATTATGTGGTTACAAGAGCAGCTCAGAGGCTGGGGATCCTGCAGGAAGTAACTCACCTCCTGATTCCCCAAAGCTTATCCACCACCTACAAGGCACAAGTCAGGAATGTGATGGAACATCCTCCAGTTGCCTGCATGAATGCAGCTCCAAAAACACTCAAGAGGCTCAACACCATCCAGGACAAGGTAGTGCATTTGACTGGCACCCATCCACCACTGCGGACATGCAGCATTTTCAGGGACAATAGCCAGAACTCGACCACCAGACCAGCCATGGGATCGACACGAGCGAGTGTCTGACAATCTCTGTCGCCATCAGGTGGGAATTTCCTGTCTCGCCCCAGCGAGGTTGTAAAATTCTGGCCAATGTCTTTGAGATAAAGCCTCAAGCCCATCTTCTCTCTTGGGTGAATCAAAGGTTTCTATGAAATGATTCTGAAGAACAATAGGAGAGTTCACCTTGTGTTCTGACCAATATTTATCCCACAAACAACATGGTGAGAAACAGTTTACCTGGTAATGAATTTCATGGTGGCTGTGGGATCTTGCTGTGCACAATTTGGCTGCTGCTTTTCCTACATTATAACAGTGATTATACTTGAGAGAAGTATTTGCCTAGCTGTGTCAGTGACATCCTGAAAGGGACTGTTTCATTGAGGGTTTTTTTCTCTCTCTCTCTCCCTCTGACACAGAAAGATCAGTTCTCTTTAATACATGATTCCTTTGCAAACTTCAAGCTGGCAAGCGATTGTTTAACAGATTAACTGGTTGGTCAGTGCAGAGGCTGGAATGTGAAGTGAGCCTCCAGTCAGCCAAACAAACAGGGACAGCATTAACTGGGGAAATCAGACACCACGATAAGTCAACTTTCTCACAATGCCTGCACCTGTTGCAGAGGCAGCCTTATTCCCTCAGCTCTCTCACACACACACAACTCCGAATGAAAATCCCTCTCCTGTCAGTCACGTTGCTACCAGCTCGTCTGCAGTCTTCTGTTTGCTGCTTTCATTTTCCCATCCCTCCGCTTTGCCCTACCCCAGTGAGGGGGCAATCCAGGCTCACGAGTGGGATACACAAATGACCCTCCTTCATCTCTGCGAGATGGAAGTCAGGCTTGTTCACTAACCACAACCCCGTGAGCAAGATTAAATACATTTAATACGCTCGGAGCAATTTATGGAAAATGCTTCATCATTCATATATATTAATAGATCTGCCATCATCTTCAAATGGTTAAAACAGAGAAATAAGTCGATTCCCAGCCTTAGGTGACTGTCTGTGTGGAGTTTGCACATTCTCCCTATGTCTGCATAGATTTCCTCCATGTGCTCCAATTTCCTCCCACATTCCAAAGATGTGCAAGTTAGGTGAATTGGCCATGCTAAATTGCCCCTTAGTGTTGGGGGATTAGCAAGGTAAATATGTGGGGTTACGGGGATAGAGTGGGATTGTTGTCAGTGCAGACTCAATGGGCCGAATGGCCTTCTTTCCTATTGCTGGGATTCTGTATTTCAATGTAATTTACACGGCTTTCACACTCGATGTTGCAAGCAATCAGTACACTCCTCACCTCACTTGCCCTCGCTTTACGGGTGAATCATAGAATCATATTGGCCTTCTTGTCTGTGCTGAACCATTTTTTACCTAGCTCCACTGACCTGCACTTGAACCATATCCCTCCACACCCCTCTCATCCATGAACCTGTTCAGGTTTTTCTCAAAAGTGACCCCGCATTTACCACTTTATCCGGCAGCTCATTCCCACCACTCTGTGTGAAGAAGCGCCCCCTAATAATGCCTTTAAACTTTTCTCCTTTCACCCTTAACCCATGCCCTCTGATCTTTTTCTCCCCTAGCCGCAGTGGAGAAAGGCTGCTTGCATTCACTCTATCTATACCCATCAAAATCTTATACAACTCTATCAAATCTCCCCTCATTCTTCTATGCTCCAGGGAATAAAGCCCTAACCTAATCAATCTCTCACTGGAACCCTGTACATCACTTCAGTCAGACCTGCAGGGAGAATGCTATGCAGATTGGAGTGTGTGGCAACCCTGTGCATAGGCAACGGTCAACAGAATATCTGGCGGGCGGCACTTGTGGCCCCCGGGCTGCAGTTTGCCCACCACTGCTCTGCACTAACCCCGTGAACTGTTTTTCACATTGAGGTTGCAGATGGCTGGCCGCACTCAGATCCGGGTGATCCCAGCATCAATCCCAAGTGCTGACTGTGGCTCAATGGGACACACTCACCCCTGTGTTTCCTACAGACTACAGTCCGAGAGCTTAAAGCCCAAAAATCATGCTACGCCGCTGACTAAGCAACACGTCTGAATTTTACACCCATGATTTCATTTCTCCAAACTATCCCTCGATTCCTCAATCTCAGTTTTGAACGTACTCAACAGCTGAGCAATGGCAACTCACTGGGGTAGAGAATTCGGGGTCAATGGCTAGCCAATCACGTGCTCCTTGTTGGTGTGTGAGACCATAAATTCTCCCATCGTACTGCATCAATTTCCCTTATTGCCTGCTGTGAAAATGGTCAGAGGCTCAGCAGGAAGCTTCATGCCAGACTGCCTAAGGTTCCGCACTGTGTTCCATGGACAAGAACACAAACACGGTGATCAAACACATTTGCTAAAGAAAAGACTGGGCAGACTTCTGCTTAACAATTGTGCCCTGGTTTGATGGGGAGGGATTGTCTTCTGAAGAAAGGTCAGCCAGGCTGGGACTCCACTCACTGGAATTCAGAATCATGAGAGGTGATCCCATTGAAACATTCTGGGTTCTTAAGGGGCTTGACAGGGTAGGTGCTGAGAGGATGTTCCCCTTCAGGGGAGAGACTGGGATGAGAGGACACAGTCTCAAATAAAGGAAGGACTGCTTCTCTGAGGGTTAGAGTCTTTGAAACTCCTTGCCAGAGCAAGCTGTGTTGATTGGTGGGAGGGGAGCAGAGTCCTTGTTGTATTTGAGGCTGAGATAGATTTTTGATCAGTGAGGGAACAAGGGTTACGGGGAAAGAGCAGGAATGTAGACACGAAGAATGTTGGATTAGCCATGAGGAAGCAGGTTTGAGGGGCCAAATGGCCTACTCCTGTTCTACTTCTTATGGTCGATATCACATGTGCTGTTTCTTCAGCCAGATTCTGCCTGGGCCTCCCAGTTTATGCTCTCATTGCTCCCTTTGCCTCACAACTTGGCAGAGAACATTCATCACAAACCTCTCAGCTGGCAGGAAACAGGGAGTAGGCATAAATGGGTCATTTCCGGATTGTCAGGAAGTAACATGTGACGTGCAGGGGCCTCAACTCTTTACAACTTGCATCAATGGAAGCCGAGATTGGACGGTTATTAAATTTGCCAGTGACCCAAAGATAGGAAGTTGTAAAAGTACAAACGTTTTTGTTACAGTTGTGCAGGATACTGGTGAGAGAACATCTGGAGTACTGTGTACAATTTTGGTCTCCTTATTTAAGGAAGGATAGAAATACGTTAGAAAAAGTTCAGAGAAGGCTAGCACACTGGTTAGTACTGCTGCCTCACATTGCCAAGGAAACCGGTTCAATTCCAGCTTTGGGTGACTGTGCGGACTTTGCACATTCTCCTCGTGTCTGCATGGGTTTCCTCCAGGTGCTCCAGTCCAAAGGTGTGCACATTCTGTCAATTCACCAGGCTAAGTTGCCTCTCAGCGTCAGTGGGATTGACGGGGCAAATATTGATGGGGATAGGGTCTGGGTGGGATTGTTGTTGGTAGAGACATGATGGGCCAAATGGCCTCCTTCTGCACTGTAGAGATTCTACGCTTCTATGATTCCTGCAAAAGGGATTATCCTCTGAGGAAACGATAGACCGGTCAGGTTTGTATTCACTGGAGTTTAGGAGAATGAGAGGTGATTTTATTGAGACAGGCAAGATCCTGAGGGATTGACAGGGGATATTTTTCCCTTTGGGAGTGACTGAAACGAGGAGACACATTTAAAAATAAGGGATCCCCCATTTAAACTGGCGGTGAGGAGAAGTTCTCCTCACAGAGGGCGAGTGTTAGGGTTTTCCGTGGAACAGTCTTCCACAGAAAATGGTAAAATTTGGGTCATTGAATATGTTGAAGGCAGAGATAGAAATTCTTAATTGACAAGAGAGTCACAGGAGTCAGTTGGAAACAATAAGGTGCACCAAAAGGTCTTATCTAATGCTGGTCCCTCAATGAGCATCACAACAACAAATGGATGTTTGTCAGGTCATAATCATAATAGGCATTTGTGGAATTTTCCAGTACATAAATGGATGGCTGCATTTCTTACATTAGAACAGTGGCTACACTTCAAACTTCATTCATTGTAAAGCACTTTGAGATGTCCAGTATGGTGGCACAGTAGTTAGCACTGATGCCTCACAGTACAGGGACCCGGGTTTGAATACTGGCTTGGCTGACTGTCTGTGTGAAGTTTGCACTTTCTCCCTGTGTCTGCAAGGGTTTCCTCCAGGTGCTCTGGTTTCCTCTCACAGTTCAAAGATGTGCGGGTTAGATGGGCCGGCCATGCTAAGTTACCCCTTAGTGTCCAAAGATGTGCAGGTTAGGGGGATTAGACATGGTAAATGAACAGGATGGGGAGGACGGTTGGGGTAAAATGTTCTGAGAGTTGGTGCAGTTCCAATGGGCTGAATGGCCTCCTCCTGAACCATAGGGATTCAATGAAGTAGTAGTCATAGAAGGTGCTATATAAATGCAAGTCTTTCCTTTTCTCTCTTCAGGACTGAGACGTTCTCCTGCTTAAGGAAACAGCTGGCTGGGCAAGAAAGAGCATTGTGACTCAATAGATAGTTAGCAAAGCGTTTGACACAGAAAGAAAGAGATGCCCCTACTTGTTGCAGCAATGGTTCAAAACTCAGGGCAACAAATATCAGAGAGTCAGCAATGAATCTCATCAACCGCTGAGGGAACGATCTTCCTCCAGGGATTTGCAAATCGCTGCCACAGGGAGCGGCTGAGGTGAAACGCTGAATTTCAGGAGAGTCTGGGTAAGCACAGGAACAGGAGGATATGCTGATAGGGTGAGAACAAGAGGGAAAGGAGGCGGCTGTTGTACAGCGTAAACAATAGCAAGGAGCAAACGGGCCGAAGGGCCTGTGTGATAATTCGATGCTCAGTGGCACGGGGAGGAAGAGCGATAGTTAATTTCGAACATATCCACGTGTGTCCAGCCTCCTCCATCCCCATCAAGTCAATCCACCCTGCCCACAGACTCTGACAGCTAGAAATTACACACAGCTCTAAAAATACATCATTTAACGAGATTACTTCCATAAAATGTTCTGAAAATTAGGTCAAGTGACAGAGATTTATGACTTGTCATCTTCACCCAAGTGGATGTCAGCACCATGACAGCACAGGCAATGAGTGTCGCCTGGAGCAAACATACCGAACATTCTAAACAGATACTCACTGCAAAAAAAAACAGCTCAAGTCTGCAGCTTTTCACCAATCCCCGCTCTGTGGCCCGGACATGTTAAAACAAGGACTGAAAAACACATTTGAATATCTGCACTTTCAGCAGCAAGAGCAAGAGACAGACGATCCGGAGACAATCTGGGAATGCTGCCGAAATACACAAAGAGTATTGTCAGGGAGATCACAGGAACCCAGGTACTGAGCCCTGTCCCCACCAGTACTGTACCCCAGTGTTATACAGTGACAGACCCGTCCCCACCAGTACTGTACCCCAGTGTTATACAGTGATAGACCCGTCCCCACCAGTACTGTACCCCAGTGTTATACAGTGACAGACCCGTCCCCACCAGTACTGTACCCCAGTGTTATACAGTGACAGACCCATCCCCACCAGTACTGTACCCCAGTGTTATACAGTGACAGACCCGTCCCCACCAGTACTGTACCCCAGTGTTATACAGTGACAGACCCGTCCCCACCAGTACTGTACCCCAGTGTTATACAGTGACAGACCCGTCCCCACCAGTACTGTACCCCAGTGTTATACAGTGACAGACCCGTCCCCACCAGTACTGTACCCCAGTGTTATACAGCGACAGACCCGTCCCCACCAGTACTGTACCCCAGTGTTATACAGCGACAGACCCGTCCCCACCAGTACTGTACCCCAGTGTTATACAGTGACAGACCCGTCCCCACCAGTACTGTACCCCAGTGTTATACAGTGCGACCCGTCCCCACCAGTACTGTACCCAGTGTTATACAGTGACAGACCCGTCCCCACCAGTACTGTACCCCAGTGTTATACAGTGACAGACCCGTCCCCACCAGTACTGTACCCCAGTGTTATACAGTGACAGACCCGTCCCCACCAGTACTGTACCCCAGTGTTATACAGTGACAGACCCGTCCCCACCAGTACTGTACCCCAGTGTTATACAGTGACAGATCCGTCCCCATCAGTACTGTACCCCAGTGTACAATGACAATACCACAGTGGGCACAGTGACAACACTACTATGGCAGAGAAACCCTTTGGCTGATTTCTCTCAGCTCCCCGTTTTCACCCTAACAACACATTTCCATGGCTTAACCTCTCCCCAGCACCTCTGGCCTCCTGCGCAGCCTCTCTGCTCTGTCTGCATGTACCTGTGCCTGTCTGCCCAGGAGCCTTCTTGTAACCCAGGTGCCCAGCACTCACTGCCCATCAATTGCTTCCAATGCCCACCTCAGTCCCCCTATGCTGCAGTGAGGCTGAGAATTAATTCAGCCTGAGATAAATCATCAAAGTTGCACACATCACCCAATGCTGGGAACCTAACTTCTGTTATATGCTTTTCTCCGGGTGCTCCGGTTTCCTCCCACAATCCAAAAATGTGCGGGTTAGGTTGATTGGCCATGCTAAAGTTACCCCTTAGTGTCCTGAGATTATTAGGTTAGAAGGAATAGTGGGTAAAATATGTAGGGATAGGGGGGTAGGGCCTGGGTGGGATTGTAGACTGTGCAGAAGCAATGGGCCAAATGGCCGGCCTCTTTCTGTTCTGTGGGATTTCTATGATTTTACTATGCTAGTAATTCAGAGATTTGAACTAATGAGATATGAACCCAAATCCCACCATTTTGGAAATTTATATCAAATTAATATGAAATTAAGAATGAATATCAGTCATGACAGGATTGTTATGGTGCAGTAGGAGGCCATTCAGCCCATCATATGAGCATACCAGTGACCACGGAACTACTGAATACACATAGATCCCGCTTAGTTGTCAAGATGGCAGCTCACCAGCACCTTCTCAAGAGCAATTAGGGTTGGGCAATAAATGCTGACCTAGCCACATCTCATCAGGGAATTAAACAATGGTGAGATTCACAACGCTGAAGGGATCAAACTTCAATCGGATAATTCTATACTCTGACTCAATGTCTGCCCTGCCCATGGCTACCAGACCCTCTATTGAACATGAGGTACTGCTGGCACAGTGAACTTGTTCAACTCAATTCAGGTACCCAGAGCTATGGCACAGCTACCAGGTTAGCACAGTGGCTCACTGGTTAGCTCTGCTGCCTCACAGCGCCAAGGATCCAGGTTCAATTCACGGCTTGGGTCACTGTCTGTGCAGAGACTGCATGTTCTCCCCGTATCTGCGTGGATTTCCTCCGGGCGCTCCGATTTACTCCACAGTCTGAAAGACGTACTGGTTGGGATGCATTGGCCGTGCTAAATTCTCTCTCAGTGTACCCGAAGAGGCGCTGGAGTGTGACAATGATTTTCACAGACACTTCATTGCAGCGTTAATGTAAGCCTACTTGTGACACTAATAAATAAACTTAAGGAAAAGATCTTTGTCCTCTGGCCATCAGCGCTGCTCCCTTAACCCCTGCAAAGTTTGCGATGAGGAAGGTATGTTTCAGCTTTCACTCCGTATCCGCTCAGGGATCTCAGTAGATCTCTGCATCCCAGGTTAGTGGGGAGTTGCGAGCGGCGAGGGGAGGCAGGTTCAGCTGCAGCAGGGAGTGGGGAGGACAGTGGGAGGGTTTGGACATGGAAGGCAGCAGCTCCAGTTCCTAATCCATTTTGCCTCCTTGTTGCCACAGACAGAAGCTGCACCACCTCCCTCAGGTTGACGTGTAAGAACCAGCTATCAGGGACCTGGGGTGAATGTTGAGTCCCTCAACCAACATCACTGAAAACACGTTCTCCAAATAATGGCCCATCGATGCTAGCGGGATCTTGCTGTGCACAAGTTGGCTGCCATGTTTCTCACAGTGCAACAATACACGCTCTGCTGGAATATTTTCATTGGCTGGGAAGCTGTGAGAGGTGTTGGAGAAAAATTCATTTTAAACCTTTCATATCCCCCCCGCCACCCCCCTACCTCAGCAACAACCTCAATAATCATCTCTGGGGGAAGGTGAAGAGCCAGTGGGTAGAACGTAAAATAGTTCCCAACAATCAGACTTACAGCTTTGCTACTTGGGACGTCTGAACAAATTAAAGCAAATTTATTTCTACAAGCACTGGATAATGAGGGGGTGACGAGGCTGACACTTCACCAGTAACTAAATATTTAGTGAGGTTAAAATCCATATGTTAGTGCTTGCAGAAATATTAGATTCATTCCGAGTATCTGTCTTAAATCTGGGGCTGGACAGAAGCCAAGACAGAGAGAATCCTGGCAAATCCTTTTCTGTAGCTGTGGGCTATTATTACTGCCTTCAACCGTCACTCACACAGAGCAGCTCTGTCTGTTATTGCCACTGACGGACACGCAGACCACAGCACACTGTCTCACCAGACACTACTGTTCACACACACACTGACACATACTCACTCGCACACTGACATGCATATGGACATACACACAAGGGCACACACAAAGACCTGGACGTACAGACAAGGACACACACATACACACACGAGGATGCACACAAAGATGGACAGACTTACAAAGAAACAGGCACAGAAAGACACAGACACACATGGACACGGAGTGACACAGACACATTCAGAGTACGGGTTTCAGTGGAGAATGCCGCACCGCCAGAGGGTCAGCGCTGAGGGAGCGCCGCACCGCCAGAGGGTCAGCGCTGAGGGAGCGCCGCACCACCAGAGGGTCAGCGCTGAGGGAGCGCCGCACCGCCAGAGGGTCAGCGCTGAGGGAGCGCCGCACCGCCAGAGGTTTTTGCATGGAACCATGTTTGACACTGGCGTTGACTTTAGGTTTAGAGCTGTCTCCAGATTCTGCCACTTCTGGGTTGTTTCCACATTCCATTGCTTTTAACAGTAAGAGTGATTCAGCAAGGGTTCTGAGGCTGGAGTGTAACCCCAGACCAGACTGAGATATTGCTCTAAGCCCTCAGCATTCAGAGTGAGTTTGTGAAATAGTTCATGCATGGCCTCATGGGGAGAAATTCAAAACACGATTGAGGCTCATTCCCCATTCCTGTCTAGTCGATCTCCAACTCCTTATTAGCAGCTCATAAATTCAGGTCCTAGCACTGAGCTAAGAGCCCATCATCCAGGCTAACACTCCCAGCGTGGTCACTGATCGAGTGGGTGCCGCACTGCAGGAGGTGCCAATTCCTGGCTGCAAAAGGATCCTTTGTGGATAGAGGTAAAAACCCCTCAGCAGCATACTGGAGAAGCGCTGGCGAGTTATCCCCGGTATCTGGGCCAATAGTTAATCTCTCAATTAACATCACAAACAATAAATTATCTGGGTAATTATCACACTACTATCTGTGGGAGCTTGCTGTGTACAAGCTGCTGCTGCAATTTTGACATTACACCAGTGACCGCACTTCACAAACTACTTCACTGGCTGGAAAGTGCTCAGACGTGAATGGCGCTACAGAAATGCAAGTCATTCCAGCTTTTAAAATACAAGTAAGCCAGCCAGCAGTGTATACATCTGCTCCAGTATTTATATAGAAACATAGAAACCAGGAGGAGGAGTACTCCATTCGGCCCTTCGAGCCTGCTACGCCATTCATTTTGATCATGGCTGATCATCAAATTCAATATCCTGATCCCTCCTCCCCCCTCTTTCCCCCTCGATGCCTTTAGCCCCAAGAGCTGTATCCAATTTCTTCTTGAAATCAGACAATGTTTTGGCTTCAACTACATTCTGTGGGAGTAATTCCACACATTCGCCACCTCTGGGTGAAGAAATTTCTCCTCACCACAGTTCTCAGATGACGGAAGGTGAGACGTTTCTGGTCAGCTTCCTCACTGAACCGGGCAAATCCCACAGGAAGTTCCGAATACCAGAAAACTCTGAGTTCCAGCCCGATTCCATACTGAGGCAACCGGTCAGACACTTGACCTCAGGACCTCTCAGTCACCATAACAGCTGCTTCAACTCTCAACCCATTCCCATTGGAGGTTGAGCTTGAATGTGATGCCCACCACAGTCAAATAGCCCAGTAACGTTTGTGGTCAAGGCTTCTTACTGGGAACCCTTTGGTAGTTTGCTCTGTAGAAGGCAATCAACTGGATGTACGGAATTCGTTGCCCAAGTTGGTGTTGGATGCAGAGACCCTAAACTCTTTTAATAAGTGCCTGGATCTGTATCTTAAGGGACAGGGTTATGGGCTGAGTGCAGCAAGGTGGGATTAGAAAGGGCACCTGGCATGGAAAGATGGGCCGAGTGGTCTCCTTCTGTGCTGCAACTTTTCTATGGTTCCGTGTGTAACATAGAACCTACTGCTTGGAGAGTGAGGGGATAATCTGATCAGAAGTAGCACCAATGCCTGATGGCCGAACCCCTACCCCACTCCCAATTCATCCTCTCGAGGGGAGGGCCTGTGGTACCATTGGAACAAGAGAATCCTGAACGAGAACGACACGTACCAGGCGCTGGCAGAAGGCGATGTGTTTAATGCGGAGGGTGATGATGGAGATCTCACTGACCGCGTATTGAGAAAAGGGCCCTGCAGGGCCTGGTAATCCAGGCCTCTTATTTATTGGTTGCTATGGGAACTCCAGTAATTTGGAAAGGAATGTTCAATCAGGGGTGGTTGAAAGGGAAAGCTGTGTCAGGGAATTTAAAAATCTCACATGCCTCACTCGCCCAAACAAGAAGGGATTTCTATAGTGCCTTCATCATCTCAGCACCGCCCAGCACACAATCATTAGGCCACTCGGCCCATCGATCCTGCCATTCAGTCATGACTGATGTGATTCTCATCCCCATTTTCCTGCCTTCTCCCTGTAACCCCTGAACCCCTTATTGACCTATCTATCTCTGTCTTAAAGACTCCCAATGACCTGGCCTCCAAGGCTTTCTGCAGCAAAGAGACTCACCACCTTCCAGCTGAAGAAATTCGTCCTCATCTCTGTTTTAAAGGAGTGTCTATTCACTCTGAGGTTGTGCCCTCGAGTTCTAGTCTCTCCCACTCGTGGAAGCATCCTCTCCATCTCCACTCTGTTTATCCACCGTTGGAGAAGTTTGTTTATTGGGGATGGGGATGGGGTTGGATTTATCAGTTTGTGGATGGTGTTGATATTTTGGATTCCATCTCTTGAGGCCAGGAGTTACTAAGCGTCAGAACGAGACAGACAAACCACAATTATCCCAGCTTCAATGGCCAGTCCAGCATGCCCGGGATTGCTGTTCCTCAACTGCTCACCTTCTACTAACTCCATCCTAAACCCTGCCGTCCACATCCTAACTCACACCAACTCCCGTTCACTGATGCCCACGTGCGCTGACCCAAACTGGCTCCCCCCCTAAAGCAATGTCTCAATTTTCAAATTCTCAGTAAGCAGTCTCACAACACCAGGTTAAAGTCCAACAGGTTTATTTGGTAACACGAGCTTTCAGAGCACTGCCCCTTCATCAGGTGATTCACCCAAGGGGATGAGGGAATATCAGGCAAGATCTTTCTTTTTATTTATCTAGAGGGGATAGCAGGAAAGGCAGTGCAGTGTTCCTCCTGCACGATGTTTGAGGTGAGGGATACCGTCAGTATCCCTTGCTGATTTCACCTGTCGGAAGTGCAGCCCCACTCCAGCTCCTCAAAAACCGCGTGAGGGAACTGGAGCTGAAGCTGGATGAACTTCGGATCACCAGGAATTTAGGGTAGCTTGGTCTTGGATTTGTTTTTTCGAGAGTATCCTAGTGCTTCACGTCGTTAGTGTACGCTTGACCTGGACCATTTGATGGGCAACACGACAGCTCAGTGACTATCGCTGTGCTGTGCAGATACACGGATTTGGGGCCTGTGTCTGTGGGAGTTTGCGCATTCTCCCCGTGCTTGCGTGGGTTTTCTCCAGGTGCTCCGGTTTCCTCCAACATCCCGAAGATGTACTCTTAGGCTAATTGGCAAAACAAATTCTCCCTAAATTGTCTCAAATTTGGTTTTAATCCATAGATCTATAAACATGGACAGGGATCATGGGTAGAGATGGGAACATCGGGGTGGCGGCGCGGGCTCGTTGGGCCAAAGGGCCTGTTTCCCATGCTGTTTTGTTCTTTGTTCTTTGAACATAGCTCAGCACAATATTGAGAGCTGAAGGGTCTGTACTGTGCTATACTGTTCTATTAAACTCGTGATTCCAGATAAACCTGTTGGACTTTAACCTGGTGTTGTGAGATTTCTTACTGTGCCCACTCCAGAGCAACACCAGCGTCTCCACATCATGGATGCCGTCAACATCTTTAAAATTCTCATCCTCGTTTTCAAATCTCCCAATGACCTTTCCCCCCTACCTATCTCTGTAACCTGCTCCACCAGCACCTTGACTTTCTCAGTCGGCCAAGGAAATTTGGCAACTACGATTCTCACCAACTTTAACAGATGCATCACAAAAAGCATTCTTTCTGGTTGTATCACAGCTTGGTGTGGGCTCCTGCTCTGCCTAAGACCGCAAGGAACTACAAAAGGTCATGAATGAAGCTCAATCCATCACTCAAACCAGCCTCCCATCCATTGACTCTGTCTACATTTTCCGCTGTCTCAGGAAAACAGCCAGCATAAATAAGGATCTCATGCACCCCGGATATTCTCTCTTCAACCTTCTTCCATTGGGAAAAAGGTACAAAAGTCTGAGGTCACGTATCAACCGACTCAAGAACAGCTTCTTCCCTGCTGCTGTCAGACTTCTGAATGGACCTACCTTGCATTAAGTTGCTCTTTCTCTACACCCTAGCTATGACTGTAACATTACATTCTCTCATCTCCTTCTCTGTGAATGGTATGCTTTGTCTGTATCAGGAAACAATAATTTTCATTGTATACTAATACATGAGACAACAAGAATTCAAATCAAATCAGATCAGTTCTCAATTCTCCAAGATCTCCACACTCTTCCAATTCTGATCTCTTGAGCATCCTCTATTTTAATTGCTCCACCATTGGTGACCGTGTCCTCTGCTGTCTGGCCCCCCACCATCTGAACTTCCCTCTCCACCTCTTCTCTCGCTCTCTCTCTCTCTCTCTGCCTTTAACAAACTCCTTGACACCCACTTCTGCTCAGAGGGTTTTTTGCTTAACTTTTTTTTTTTAAGTATTGTTTTACGGTCTCAATTTCTTTTTTATTTATTTCACCAGATGTGGGTGCAGCTGGCAATGCCAGCATTTGTTGCCCATCTCCAGTAGCTCACGAGGCCAGTGCAGAGGGCAGTTAGTATCCACCTTTCTTAGTTGTGTGGGTCTGGAGTTACAGAGCAGCTAATGTGTGCCTGAAAATGCACTTTAGGTTTCTTTACTACTTTGAAAGAGCCAAATGAAAGTAAGTTAAAAGTTAAAGTTTAATTTTCAGTCACAAGTAAGACTTACATTAACACTGCAATGAAGTTACTGTGAAATTCCCATGGTTGCCACATTCTGGCACCTGTTCAGATATTCTTAGGGAAAATTTAGCACCCTCAATGCACTTAAGAAGCACATCTTTTGGACTGTAGAGGAAACTGCAGCACCCGGAGGAAACCCACGCAGGGACAGGGAGAACATGCAGACTCCACATAGACAGTGATCTAAATGTTGCTGTTGAGGAGGATTTACAGTGAAATAGAATTCACCCCGACGTCACCATCTCAGCCTGTTTCTCCCACCATATTCTGAACAGTTAATCTCCAGTCCTCACCCGTCATAGAATCCATAGTGCAGAAGGCAGCCATTCAGCCCATCGAGTCTGCACTGACCACAATTTCATCTAGGCCATAGCCCCGTAACCCCACATATTTATCCTACTAATCCCCCTACACTAAGGGACAATTCAGTATGGCCAATCCACCTAACCTACACATCTTTGGAGTGTAGGAGGAAACTGGAGTGCCCAGAGGAAACCCACGCAGATACGGAGAGAACGCACAGACTCCGCACAGGTACCCAAAGCCACAATTGAACACGGGGCACTGTGAGGCAGCGGTGTCAATCACTGTGTTGCCCTATCCCTGCCCTCTGCCCCCTCCTCATCCCCAAATTCTGCTCCTCCTTCCCCTCGATCTCTTCTCCCATGTGAGGTGCAGTGACGAATGGGGTGAGCACAGGATGCCGTATTGGGAGAAGGACAAAGTCTCCACGGCTGAGGGTCCATCGCGGGTGGAAAGATTTTTGTACGACAGAAGCTAAATGCACAAATTCTGTAACAGAATGTAAGAAAAACAATGACTCCCGATCATCTGGAGAGTTGCCATGACTACCTGGTGTCGATTTGTCATAGCCAGTGAGAGCGAGCGAGGTAATGGGGAAAACGGCCTGATGAAGTTGCCATGGTGATACCTTATGGGTCCTGCTGTTGGTGTTGCCAATGGAATCGTGTGGAGGAGCATTGGGGGAGGGTGTGAGAGAGGGGAAATTGAGCTGTTACACTTGGCGACAGTCAGCATGCCTTTCGCCGAGCATCTCTTAGTTCGAACCATCACAGCACACGAAGTAGTGATCTACATAAAGTCATGTAGGGCTGAAAAGGCCCTTCGGCCCATCGAGTCTACACCGATAGTAACTACCACTGAAGATACGCCAATCCATTCACTTGCCTCATATCTTTGAATATTGTGATACTACAAGTGCCCATCCAAATACCCAAATCGTACTTCATCTTCTCTGTAGAAAAAGGTAGACCATTCAACCAGGGTAGAACACAAGAAATAGAGTTGGAATGGCCATTCGGCCTCTCAAACCTGCTTCACCATTCAATGAGATCGTGACTGGCCTTTGACCCAGCTTGTTCTCATTTCCTCTAATTCCCTTAGCAATGCAATTGCCCATACTCAACAAGTGAACACTTATGGTGTACTCAGGGAAACTCCAGAGATTCAAACTGTCTGAGTGAAGATATTTCTCAATTTAGAGTGGTCAACTTCTCATCCTGAGAGTATGGCACTTTGGGCGTAAACTCTCCAACCAGCCTTCCAGGGTTAACCCCTATCAAACCCTCACGGAATTTTATAAATTTCAATGAAAACACTCTCAATCTTCAACAACTGCCAGATTATTAGGTAGGATCGTAGAATCTCTACAGTGCAGAAGGAGGCCATTCAGCCCATCGAGACTGCACTGAAAACAATCCATCTAGACCCAGGTATTTACCTTGCTATCCTTCCTGATGTTAAGGGGCAATTTAGCATGGTCAAATCAACCTAACCCACACATCTTTAGACTGTGGGAGGAAAATGGAGCAGGAATCCTGGCTAATTCCTGCATTCTCTTCTCTTCCTGAACTAGTCAGCGCGACAAAATGGTGCGTACAGCTGCTGCACAGCTCCAGGGACCCGGGTTGAACTGTATGGATTTCCTCCGGGTGTTCTGGTTTCATGGAGGTCTGCAAGCACTGGCCTCCAGGTCGGTGCTGAATCAACGGGGCAGGGGGAGGAGAGGAGGTTGGGGGGGTGGTAAACTGAGGCTGCTGCTTCAACTCCGCCATTACTATGGCCTTCCATTGATACTCTCACACCCACACACACCCCGTGTCTCCACCCCCCACCCCCCCACGGTGATATGGAACGTCTCGTTCCAATGGTATTGACCTGTCACAGAGGGGCCACCTCTATTCAGCCAGCAGCCTCCGTGTGTAGCGGGGGCACACAGAGGCTGTACCCACTGTGGGAAGAGGGCTGTGAGGACCGGGGGGTGGTGGGGGGTATGGTGGTAGTGGTGGCAGAGAGGCTGCAAAATTACCCCTAACCAGGGTCACAACAGGGTCCAGAGGGGCAATTTTTTCACACAGAAGATAAGTGTGTGGAACAAGCTACCATATTGTAGCAACAGGTACAATTTTGTCTTTTAAAAAGCATTTAGACAGTTACATTGGGTAAAATGGTATAGGAAGGATATGGGCCAAATGTGAGCAATTGGAACTAGCTTTGGGATTTTAAAAAAAAGGCAGCATGGACAAATTGTGCTGAAGGGTCTGTTTCCATGCTTTAAACTTCTTTGATTACAATAATGTTAATTCGCTGCCTGCAGATGAGGAATATGGAGCTAATGCCCTCCCCAGCCCCATCCAGCCCTGGGAATAGTTTCCTGGAAGGGGGAACGGTGCGGGGAGCCATTCTGATGGAGCTCCCTCTTAGTTTCGCAGCTCTCACCCACTTCCTGGTCAGGATAGAAAAGTTCAACCCAAACTCCTTGATGTTGCTTCGAATGAGCACAGAGTTCAAATTTTATACCCTCCCTCCCTCCCCTTTCCCCCACCTCAGCCCTGTGTGTAGCCCCCCAGAGCTCCTCTACATCCAACTGAAATCAAAGCCTGGCCTCTGATATCACGGGCACTAATGGCAATAATACATAGAATGACATGGTAAAATATCCAAACCTGGAAGGTAATTTCCCTACCCAAAGTTCCTTCTATCTGCTGTGTTTATGATAAACTAACCGTCTCCAAAGCCATCCCCTGGCACAACAAGGGGCTTTCACACGATGGGTCGTGAGAGGGCTGCTCTTGGATTTTGAGAGTATCCTAGTGCTTCACGTTGTTAGTGTATGCTTAAACTAGACCAGTTGATGGGCAACACAACAGCTCAGTGACTATTGCTGTGCTGTGCAGATACATGGATTTGGGCCTGTGTCTGGGGGAGTTTGCGCATTCTCCCCGTGCTTGCGTGGGTTTTCTCCAGGTGCTCCGGTTTCCTCCCACATCCCAAAGATGTGCTCGTAGGCTGACTGGCAGAACAAATTCTCCCTAAACTGTCTCACAAGTTTGGTTCCAATGCAGATTTCTATAAACATAGACAGGGATCATGGGTGGAAAAGGGAACGTTGAGGTGGCGGTGCTGGCTCATTGGGCCGAAGGGCCTGTTTCCCATGCTGTGTTGTGCTTTGTTAATAATGACTGAGCATGGCACCCAAGACGCAATGAGCTGTAACGTACACTATAATATCACACCCAGTGTTATATCACACACAAATACACCATCCATTGATTCTGTCTACACTTCCCACTGCCTTGGGAAAGCAGTCAGCATAATCAAGGACCCCATTCACCCCGAACATTCTCTCGTCCTTCTGCCATCGGGGAAAAAGATACAAAAGTCTGAGGTCACGTACCAACCGACTCAAGAACAGCTTCTTCCCTGCTGCTGTCAGACTTTTGAATGGACCTACCTTGCATTAAGGTGATCTTTCTCTACACCCTAGCTATGACTGTAACACTACATTCTGTACTCTCTCATTTCCTTCTCTATGAACACTATTCTTTGTCTGTATAGCAAACACTTTTCACTGTATGTTAATACAAATACAAGTGATGATAATAATCAATATACATATTCATGCATGCATGTCCCACACAGAGACACACACACACAAAGCATGCATGCATGTCCCACACAAGCAAGTTGACTCTGATTGGCTCAGACTGCCATGGTGAAAGTTCATCACGCTTCTACATAATTCAAGAAAGTCACAAATTTCAAACATGTTGTTTGTACAGAACAACTTCCTGCAAAACATATGTCACTTCTAGCATGTGTAAACAGGCTGTGTTACAAGCTCGGCTAATCTTAATCTCGATGTTCGCGTGGCTGTCGACGCCCTCAGGATTGTCCAGCAGGTGCTGCTCATTCGTGGAGCCACACCGAACAGCAGATGTTTGTTTCATGTTTTCCAAGCACGGGTTGGGTGAGCCTATAGTTTTCTGCTGTGTTCCCCATGGCAACACTCGGCCAATTTGTGGACAGTGATAGCCTTTTTCCTATGGAGAAAGCTAGCGCGAGGGGACATAGCTTTAAATTAAGAGGTGGTAGTTATAGGACAGATGTCAGGGGTAGGTTCTTTACCCAGAGGGTGGTAAGGGTATGGAATGCCCTGCCTGCGTCAGTTGTAGATACGCCAAGTTTGGTGGTGTTTAAGAGGTTAGTAGATAAGTTTATGGACGAAAAGGGAATGGTTTAGGTTAGAGGGTCATTGCTTTTTCCTAATTGGTCGGCGCAACATCGAAGGCCGAGGGGCCTGTTCTGCGCTGTAATGTTCTACGTTCTAATTGCAGTTGACCTGCGAACCAATTAGCAGCCCTTGTCTCTCATTGTACAAATTGTCGCGCTGGTTTGAAATTTGGTATTCTTGTGTTTGTCCCGATTGGGTGCAAGCCAAAAAAGCTTCGACGGCACGTCTCTCTTTTCAGCAGCAGATAGGAAATACCTTGTGTATTGTCCTTCAGATGGTGTTGTGTGAATACCACGTCTGGCTGTGACACGGATCTCTCCCAGCCTCTTGGCCTCATTTTCCTGTCTCCAGATCGGAAAGCAGCCCTGGGCCATTATTGATGGACCTTCACCAGTCACAACAAGTTACAGCTGCACCCTGATCAGATTTGGACAGGACTGCATCACTGAAATATACCCAGTGTTTAAAACGTTTAGACACTGTTTGAAGTAATTTGAATGATTCATTTGGAAACCACTATGAAATACGTGCAGCAAACAAGTTCTCCGCCAAGGAGACATCCATGTATTTACATGTAATGTTAATATATAGTGTGACATGAAGTACTTCATGCTGATAACATGTTACTAATTTCACAAAATTCCTGAAGAATTGGCCTGAGATAATTAGAGAACTTTTGAAATCTCTCCAATAATTGTTGAGATTAAAATATCAGCGGACCTCCTGGTAAGTTTGAGCCAGCCAAAGTTTGGACATTTGCCCAGTTAGAACATAGAACATTACAGCGCAGAACAGGCCCTTCGGCCTTCGATGTTGCGCCAACCAATTAGGAAAAAGCAATGACCCTCTAACCTAAACCATTCCCTTTTCATCCATAAACTTATCTACTAACCTCCTAAATGCCACCAAACTTGGTGCATCTACAACTGACGCAGGCAGAGCATTCCATACCCTTACCACCCTCTGGGTAAAGAACCTACCTCTGACATCTGTCCTATAACCACCATCCCTTAATTTAAAGCTATGTCCCCTCGTGCTAGCTTTCTCCATCCTAGGAAAAAGGCTATCACTGCCCACCCTATCTAAACCTCTAATCATCTTATATGTTTCAATAAGGTCTCCTCTTAGCCGCCTTCTTTCTAACGAAAACAACCTCAAAATCCCTCAGCCTCTCTTCATAAGACCTGCCTTCCATACCAGGCAACATCCTGGTAAACCTCCCCTGTACCCTCTCCAATGCCTCCACATCTTTCTTATAATGTGGGGACCAGAACTGCACACAATACTCCAAGTGCGGCCGCACTAGAGTTTTGTACAGTTGCAACATGACGTTGCGGCTCCGAAATTCAATCCCCCTACCAATAAAGCTAAGACTCCGTATGCCTTCTTAACAACCTTATCGACTTGACTGCCTACTTTCAGGGATCTATGCACAAATACACCACGATCCCTCTGTTCATCAACACTATTAAGAATCCTACCATTAGCCCTATACTCTACACATTTATTATTCCTGCCATAGTGCATTACCTCACACTTTTCCACATTAAACTCCATTTGCCACCTCTCGGCCCAGCTCTGCAACTTGTCCAAGTCTCTCTGCAAACTGTAACACCCCTCTTCGCTATCTACCACTCCACCGACTTTAGTATCATCTGCAAATTTACTAATCCATCCTTCAATACCCTCATCCAGATCATTTATAAAAATTACAAACAGCAGGGGCCCCAAAATAGATCCCTGAGGTACACCACTTATAACCGAACTCCACGATGAATAACTTCCATCAACCACCACCCTCTGTCTTCTATCTGCTAGCCAATTCCTAATCCAATTAGCTAAATCACCCTCAATCCCATACATCTGCATTTTCTGCGGAAGCCTTCCATGGGCCACCTTATCGAACGCCTTACTAAAGTCCATATATACCACATCAACTGCCTTACCCCCATCCACCTCTTTGGTCACTTTTTCAAAAATCTCAATAAGGTTAGTAAGGCACGACCTACCCTTCACAAAACCATGCTGACTATCCCCAATCAATTCATTTCTCTCTAAATAACTATAAATCCTATCCTAATAATTCTCTCCAATACTTTGCCCACAACAGAAGTAAGACTCACTGGCCTATAATTCCCTGGAAAGTCTCTCTTCCCCTTCTTGAACAATGGGACCACATTCGCTATCCTCCAATCTTCCGGAACTATACCCGTAACCAACGACGACCTGAAGATCAGAGCCAGAGGCTCTGCAATCTCCTCTCTCGCCTCCAGAGAATCCTAGGGTAAATCCCGTCCGGCCCAGGGGACTTATCTAACTTCAAACCCTCAAGAATATCTAGCACATCCTCCTTATCTACTTCCATACTTTCCAGTTTGCAACCCTGTATCCCAGTGTTCTCCACAACTACATTTACATCTCCCTACGTGAATACCGAAGAGAAATATTTGTTCAGTGCCTCTCCAATCTCTTCAGGCTCCACGCACAACTTCCCACTGCTGTCCATGACTGGCCCTAACCTTGCCGTAACCAATCTTCTATTCTTAACATATCTAAAGAAAGCTTTAGGATTTCCCTGATCCTATCAGCCAAAGTCTTCTCGTGTCCCCTTTTAGCTCTCCTCAACTCACTCTTTAGCTCACTCCTGGCTAATCTATAGCTATCCAGTGCACTAACTGAGCCTTCAAGCCTCATCCTGACATAAGCCTCTTTTTTCCTTTTAACCAGCAAATTAACTTTTTTAGTACACCAAGGTTCCCTTACTCGACCATTTCCTCCTTGCCTGACAGGGACATACTTATCAAAGACTCGCAGTAGCTGCTCCTTGAATAAGCTCCACATTTCAGATGTGCCCAGTCCCTGTAGTTTCCTAGTCCAACCGATGCACCCTAATTCCCTCCTTATGGCCTCATAATAACTAAGAAGCCTTCCATGGGCCACCTTATCGAACGCCTTACTAAAGTCCATATGTACCACATCAACTGCCTTACCCCCATCCACCTCTTTGGTCACAGTTGGATGGAGCAGCAGGTTTGGATGGGGCAGATTGTGTGTGACATTCGCCCACCTTGACCAAAGGAGGCCAGAAAACGGTCAGCACAACCTGACCCAGAATGTCACAGAGCACACAGTTAGTGCTGAGTCCGCACTTCATAGACCCAGAAACAGAAGGCAGTAGCGTTGGCACAACGAGTCAATGTGGGACTGTATCCCAGTGACCAGTCCCGCACTGTCGGAGGGTCAGCGCCGAGGGGGCGCCGCACTGTCGAGGGTCAGCGCCGAGGGGGCGCCGCCTGTCGGAGGGTCAGCGCCGAGGGGGCGCCGCACTGTCGGAGGGTCAGCGCCGAGGGGCGCCGCACTGTCGGAGGGTCAGCGCCGAGGGGCGCCGCACTGTCGGAGGGTCAGCGCCGAGGGGCGCCGCACTGTCGGAGGGTCAGCGCCGAGGGGGCGCCGCACTGTCGGAGGGTCAGCGCCGAGGGGGCGCCGCACTGTCGGAGGGTCAGCGCCGAGGGGGCGCCGCACTGTCGGAGGGTCAGCGCCGAGGGGGCGCCGCACTGTCGGAGGGTCAGCGCCGAGGGGGCGCCGCACTGTCGGAGAGGGTCAGCGCCGAGGGGGCGCCGCACTGTCGGAGGGTCAGCGCCGAGGGGGCGCCGCACTGTCGAGGTCACGCCGAGGGGGCGCCGCACTGTCGGAGGTCAGCGCCGAGGGGGCGCCGCACTGTCGGAGGGTCAGCGCCGAGGGGGCGCCGCACTGTCGGAGGGTCAGCGCCGAGGGGGCGCCGCACTGTCGGAGCACGTCAGAGGTCAGCGCCGAGGGGGCGCCCACTGTCGGAGCACTGTCAGAGGGTCGCGCCGAGGGGGCGCCGCACTGTCGAGCAGAGGGTCAGCCCGAGGGGGCGCCGCACTGTCGGAGGGTCAGCGCCGAGGGGGCGCCGCACTGTCGTAGGGTCAGCGCCGAGGGGGCGCCGCACTGTCGGAGGGTCAGCGCCGAGGGGGGCGCCGCACTGTCGGAGGTCAGCGCCGAGGGGCGCCGCACTGTCGGAGGGTCAGCGCCGAGGGGCGCCGCACTGTCGGAGGGTCAGCGCCGAGGGGGCGCCGCACTGTCGGAGGGTCAGCGCCGAGGGGGCGCCGCACTGTCGGAGCACTGTCAAAGGGTCAGCGCCGAGGGGGCGCCGCACTGTCGGAGCACTGTCAGAGGGTCAGCGCCGAGGGGGCGCCGCACTGTCAGAGGGTCAGCGCCGAGGGGGCGCCGCACTGTCGGAGGGTCAGCGCCGAGGGGGCGCCGCACTGTCGGAGCACTATCAGAGGGTCAGCGCCGAGGGGGCGCCGCACTGTCGGAGATGCTGTCTTTCTGACGAAATATTAGGCCAACCGTGGCTATGGTTTTGTCATGCTTTTGGGTGAATTCTCGTGTCTCTGATGGAGAATTTTAGCTGGTGTTGTGACCAACATTTATCCCTCAATAAACAACAGTACAACAGATGTTCCGGGTCACTCTCTCTGCTGCTGTGAGAGTTTGCTATGCATAAACTGTCAGCTGTTTTCTATATTATCACAATGACCACAGTCTAAAAGTGCTTCAATGTAAAGTTGAGAATGCCAGTTATTGATGTTGCAGAGTGCTCTGGAGCAGGCTGAGCTTGTGACAGGTAATATAGCAATTCTGGTTTTTTAATGGAATATAGAATCAGTCGGGATGTAAATGGGGATTTTCCTGGGTTAAGCTAAAGTCTGACACTGTCTTTACCACAAACAGGTCTCTTTCCCATGACTATTGTATTCAGTCTGGTTGGGTTTTGATCTGTTCACCTTACTGAGAGAGGAGAGGGTCAGCACCTGCAGTCTGTCTGCCAGGTAACTTCCTGCTCTGCACCAACCACTCCGTAAGAATTGCTAACCTAAAAAGATCTCCTCCAGACAGAAGCAGAGACCTTACGACACCAGGCACTTCAGTGTGTCCAATTCGAACAAGTCTCTCAACAAGGAGCCTGTCGATTCTGGGGTCTGAGCGTCTGCAGCTGGCTGAGGCAGTCAGCCAAGTCCATAACTCCACCAGGAACCACTGAACTGTGATCGCCACATCATCAATATGAGAGGGAGCGAGAGGAGGGAAAGAAACCTAGACAGAGAGAAAGAAAAACAGAGAGACAGAGAGAGACACACAGACAGAGAGCAAGAGAGAGAGAAAAACAGAGAGAGACTCAGAGAGAGAGAGACCGAGACAGATAGACAGCAGAAAGGGGCACAGAATGAAACCAAGAGAGAGACAAAGACAGAGAGAAATAGACAGAGCCAGAGAGGGAGAGAAAGAGACAGACAGCTAAAGAGAGAAAGAGAGAGACAAGCAGACAGAAAGAGAGATGGATAGAAAGATAGAGATAGATAGAGAGAGATAGACAAAGAGAGAGACAGAGACAGATAGAGATACAGCGAGCAGGATAAACTAAGAAAGAGAGATAGAGTGAGGGAGAGGGAGACAGACACACAGAGACAAAAGCAGAAAGAGACAGAGTGGAAGAGATTAAGAAAAAGATGGACAGAGACAAAGACAGACAGACAGAGAGAGGAAGAGAGATCAGACAGACAGACAGAAAGAGACAGAGACAGACAGAAGGATAGAGTGAGAGACAGAGAAAAACAGAGAGAGATCAAAGAGAGAGGGACCAGGTGGAGACAGCAGTGGATCTCCAAGACAGATGTGGAGGGAGATTGAGGAGGAGAGAGAAGCAGGAGCAGAGGTGGATTAAGAATTGGACAGCAGAACAGAAATGGAGAAAGAGGAAAGCAGAGACCAAGAAAGAATACAAAGAAAAGGGAGTGAGGGGGGTGGGGAAGGTGGGGGGGCTAGAGGGGGGCGAAAGGAGAGGAGGGAGAGAGGGTCAGTCAGGGAAATAGGCAGACAACTGGACTGCTCAAGAACTGAATAAAGAGTTCCTGTCACTCGTGACTGAATGGAGCTCCTTTAGCCACAGAATGACGAACGAAGACTTTTAACCCAGTGTTAATGATGAGAAAAGTTCGTGTGATTCAGGGACAGAGGAAATGTGGGGGTGTTTTTCTGAATCATCATATTGAAAGGAACCAGTCTTACTGTGTGCTTCAAGCTTCACCCCTGATTCAGCAAGTTTAAACTGTCCTCAGCACTGGAGAGCAGAGCTCCAGCTCGGAGCTGGAGGTGATACACAGCCTGACATAGCAAGCGGTTTCTCTCAGGAACACTAAAACCATGGAGGTGGAAATCCCTTAGCCCTCCTTCCTTATTGGCTAGGGGATAGGTGGTCAAGGCAATGGGCCAGCATATTGCCTATTGATCACCAGATGAATTGTAGAATCATTACAGCACATAAGTAGACCATTCAGCCCATCATATCCATGCTAGCCCTTCATAAAGTCAATTCAGTCCACTCCCTGTTCCTTTCCCTGTAGGCCCTGGGGACAGTTTTCTCTTCAGATACTGATCCAATTCCCTTTCAAACTCTATGCTTGAGCCACACTCTCCGGCAGTGCATCCCAGATCCTAACAATCCACGGCAGCAGAAGATGTTTTCCCTCTGCTTCAGTTTCTCCCCATCCACGCTGTACAGAGTCCTTGAGATCCAGAGCACAAAATCTCCAAACTTCATTCTGCCCTCTGAGGGTCCAATGAGAAAAGTACCAACACAACGTGAGTGGCACCTTACCAGACTGTTAAACAGAAAGTCAACTCTTCCAAGTACAATCAACTATAATGTAGATCCACATGTACTCAGAAAATATTCAATCAAACAGCTGGGCAGGAAATAACATCTTGTTTAGGCCAGATAGAGTTTGCGCTGGTGTAGGAACAGTAATTCCTGTCCAGAGCACAGTTAATGCAGCAACCCCACCTGTCCCTGGCAACAGAATCATTCCCAACATTCATTCCATCCTTTGTACACACACACACACAGACACAGTCACACTGCCACTCATACATCCACTTGCAGACACACACACACACCACCTCCCCCCCACGCTCACACACCGGCCAGTGGAAAAGACAAAATCACAAGGGACAAATTGAGAAAGTTGGAACTCAACTCCTGGGTGATTATCTCTCCCGAGGCTGCTTTATTACAGCATCATTAACGTACAAACCAATAGAAATAGACACCAAACTCAAGGAAGGAACATTGGGACAAGCAGCAAATAGAATAGAAAAGAGGGGGTTTGTTTGATGGGTTTTTGAGGGTGAGATCGAGGCAGATGGGCTTAAGGAAGTAATTCCAGAGCTTAGGTTTAATACCTCCCTCACAGCATAACCCCAGTCCGGCACGAGGGCTACCATCCGACCAGGATTGTCTCGGATTCCCCGGGAATCGAAGCAGGATCTCCACAACAGCGCTAAAGGAGCAAACACTCAGCAGGCGAATCACAGAGATGTCAAAGAGATGCTTCCCCCATTCTCTCAAATATTTACTCATTATAAAAACATTGTAAAAAGAGGAAGAATGATGGCCTGTCTCACATTCACAAATCATCCAACTCAGCGCAACACTGAGTCAGATTCATTTCTGATGGAATCCTGTGAAACAAAAAGAGAAAATGCCGGGAAATCTCAGCTGGCCTGACAGTTTCAGTGGAGAGGGAATAGAGAAAATACATCGAGTCTGGGTGATCATTCATCATGGGCACCCCAAGGAGATAGGTGTGCGGTACAACTAAATGCCAAGACAGTGGGGAGCGCGGGGTAGCGCGACATGAGTTATGTGAATTAGCACCAGGAAATGCGTTCAATCCCAAGCTGGCAACCCTGTACTGCGCTGAGGTAAGGCCAGTGCTTCGGTCCTGCGCTAACCTTAAAGGTCAAAGGGCAACTGCTGAGCCAAGACCAACCATCAAGAGTCGCTAATTTCACAATTCTTAACCTTGCTTCCCTCTCTGTATTTGCCTCCAGTCTCATAACCCTCCAAGATCTTCATGGGACCATCGAGTCTACAATGCAAAAAGAGGCCATTTGGCCCATCGAGTCTGCACTGACAATAATCCCAACCAGGCCCTATCACCATAACCCCACATATCTAGCCTCTAAGTCCCTCTGACACTAAGTGACAATTTGCCATGGCCAATCAACCTAACCCACACATCTCTGCAGGTCTCTTCTGCATCTTGTGATTCCTTCACTGCATCATTGGTGGCCATGCCTTCAACTGAATGGACCCTAAACTCTGGACTTCTTCCAATGTTCTCTCTCTCTCTCTCCTTTAAGACACCCCGAGAATGTAATTCCTTATGCAGCATTTAGCTCCCACTTCTTCCTTCCATGAGTCTCAATGTCAAATCTTGGATGACATTCTTCTGAAATGCTTTGGGTATTACATTTAAGAGACTATATCAATGCAAGTTGTTATTTAAAAAGCAGTGCTATTTAGTTTGCGATTCAACTGATGGCTTTTCCTTGTGAGTTGACAAGTGAAAAAGTTATCACTGATCGCTCAAAGATCCCAGGATGCATTTTCAGCCAGCACTGAGTTGGACGATTGAAGTCTTGTCTCTGGGTGTAGGGAGGGAAAAATCTGACAGCATTCCCACTTCCCGTCACTATCCGACAGCGCACATAGGTTATAGTTAAGATGGTGTCTCCTCTTGTCTGCCAATTCTCCTGACTGTGCTCGGGAGAAGGAATTGGGTGAGGAAAGGGACTGATTAGATGTGGGCATGATACAATTGAATCAGAGAATCCCTCTGCAGAAGGGGGCCACTCAGCCCATCCACGACCTCGACAACAATCCCATCCAGATGCACATAGTTCCCCGCTAGTTCTTCCTGACATAATTTAGCATGACCAAATAGACCTGATCTACACATCCCTCAGACTGTGGGAGGAAACTGGAGCATCCGGACGGAACCCACCAGACATGGGGAGAACATGCAAACTCCACATGAACAGTGGCCCAATGCCAGAATTGAACATGGATCCTTGGCACCATGAGACAGCAGTGCTTAACCACTATGCTGAAGGGAAGTTAGAAAGCCTGACCCACCGACAGGAATATCAGTTTTCCATCGACACCTGCCTTCGCAAAATTCCTGTGTGAAATTTTCCAATTCTTGTAACAATCTGGGTCCTTTTTATACTAAGATATGAGGCCTGTTGTTTACTCACAGCTAAAGGTAAGAATAACAAAGAAACATTGCTTCAGAACGAGGTTGGGTTTGAGGTTTTGCACGAGGACAACTCAATGAGGTCAAAGTCGTAACTTGAGATTGAGAGAGGAGTTTAGCACAGATTCAACAATTAAAGAATTCTTACTTCAGTCTGACTGAAAAATGGCCAATTAATGAAGTATTGCTGCTAATTCCATAAGGCTAAAAGTGAATTGCGTACGGCAAGTCTGGACTGGTTTGAAATTGAGGCAAAAGGGCAAATGTCAACAGTGAACCATCCAGCCCACAGGCCCTGATAATAATGTGAGTGTCAGATAGTGGCAATGCTTGCAACTCCCACCGGCTAGTTCCCCAAATCACTCACAACACCTCTGCTCCTTTCAAACTCTTTCTCTCCATCACTGCTATACCCTCCCTCATTCCTGAGGAGTACAACCCGTCAGGAAAGTGGTCAGCTCTTGCTAGGCATTCCACAGGAAGTGTGCGAACATAACATCTGGGGCAGTCAACCCTGCCGGGATGCCCAGGAGCCTCCAGGAATGGAGGAATAAACTCTGGAATACAGGCGCAAACATAACCTCTGGAGAGCTGTGGCGGGGAGAAGGGATTAAAGTGACTGTTGTGGGCTGGGACCCACTCAGTAATTCATTCTTGAAGGTGGGATCACAATTAGTGTTTGTAATATTCAATTACTCTTGGTTTAGAATCATAAAATCCTCTCAGTGCAGAAGGAGGCCATTCGGCCCATCAAGTCTGCACTGACCACAATCGCATTCAGGCCCTATGCCGCAGCCCCTAGCTAATCCCCTGACACAAAGGGGCAATTTAGCACAACCAATCCACCTAACCAGCACATCTTTGGATTGTGGGAGGAAACCGGGGCACCCAGAAGAAACCCACACAGACACAGGGAGAACATGGAAACGCTACACAGACAATCACCCAAGCCAGGAATCGAACCCAGGTCCGTGGCGCTGTGAGGCAGCAGAGCTAACCACTCTGCCACCGTGCTTCCCTAAATTTATTTGTTTATAGGCCCCAAACCCCGAACATAGAGCCAACAACCCTCTCCCCCCACCCCCCCACAACTGTCTCATGTCCTCATGGGTCTCTCCCAATCGGGTTTGATTGTATGTGTCTGGTAACAGGAACGCACACGAGGACGGTCTTAACAGGGATCTTGGCTTCATGACACACTATCTGTAACCCCCGTAACTTGCCTGGGTTAGCAAAAAACCTCACTTACTGGGCTGTCTGGAGAAAATACACCATTCTCCAACAATGCTCAGGATTCCCTTCACACACATTGTTCGCCACTTTAACACTTGAATAGCAGGTTAGATGTAAGGATTCGCATTCTAATCAGCAATCTCTGACTGTCTGTGCTGATGTGTGCTATTGCAAACCAGAACACTGCACTTGCCTGAAGAAGACAAGAGTCGAAAGCTCGCTTTTTTACTATCAAATAAATCGGTTGGATTATAAATTGGTGTTGCTAAATTCTTACTGAGTTCTTAACAGGAACTGATCCATGTTCGTTGTGCTCAATTGATTTGCTCTGGGTGTGGACAGAGAGCAAAGCAAACAGAATGCACAGAAAAGCCTAGAAGCTGAGTTGTGAGCATAAGTGTGGACATTTTGAGATTGCAGAAGTATTTTAGAATACTGTACATGGGAAACTAGATATCTCTGCATTCCTGGGAGACATTTCAAATATCTGACAAGCCTGTAAAATATGTCAGTGTGCTCCCAAATCCAGGAGATGTGGGATTGAGATGATGGTCATTCTGAAATCTGGAAGAACCATCAATGGTGATGACAGTGGAGGGTGATTACAGCCCTCTTGTCAATTTTTGCTTCATGTAAGTGAACTGAGCAGTTTCCAGTTCTCAACACCAGTACATCACACAACATAACCTCACACAATCCACCCAGCCAGAGTTGGAAGGTCTTTAGGTCCAATCAAGATTATGTTCCATGAAGTAAAAAGAATCAAAAGCTTCAAGTTTTTAGATGTCCAGGTCACCAACAACCTGTCCTGGTCCCCCCCTGCCGGTACTATAGTTAAGAGAGCCCCACTAATGTCTCTACTTTCTCAGAAGACTAAGGAAATTTGGCACGTCAGCTACAACTCTCACCAACTTTTACAAATGCACCATAGAAAGCATTCTTTCTGATTGTATCAGAGCTCGGTATGGCTCCTGACCAGAACGAACTACAAGAGGTCGTGAGTGTAGTCCAATCCATCACACAAACCAGCCTCCCATCCACTGACTCTGTCTACACTTCCCGCTGCCTCAGCAAATCAGCCAGCATAATTAAGGACCCCACGCACCCCAAACAGACATTCTCTCTTCTACCTTCTTTCTTCTGGAAAAAGATACAAAAGTCTGAGGTCACGTACCAACCGACTCAAGAACAGCTTCTTCCCTGCTGCTGTCAGACTTTTGAATGAACCTACCTTGCATTAAGTTGATCTTTCTCTACACCCTAGCTGTGACTGTAACACTGTCTTCACTCTCTCCTTTCCTCCACTATGTATAGTATACTCTGCCTGCATAGCACACGAGAAACAATACTTTTCACTGTATGTTAATACATGCGACAATAATAAAATCAAAAATCTCTGTTCCTGTTAGCGCCTGGAATGATACAGGTTCAACTATCAGTCCCGCTATTGGTCTCTGACCAGAGGAGGATGACCAGAGATGGCAACCTGAGTAGAAGGTGGGAAGTGTGATACAATACTGGAGTAGGGTAAGTACATAATCTGGATTGACACCGAGGGTGTGCTGCTCTGGAAGAAGTCTGACAATACCAGGTTTAAGTCCAACCGATTTATTTGATAGTAAACTCACAAGCTTTGCTGCTCTGTCAGAGGTGTGTTTCAGATGAGGCATCAAACCAAGGCCCTATCTTCGATCTAAAAGATCTCAGTCCACTATTTGAAAAGCATGGCCAAGTACGCCTCCCCAAACACCACCTTCCCCCCCCACTCCCCTTGTCTCTCCAGCCTTCCTTTGCCCTCAAATAATATTTATTCCTCAGTAAAACCAGATTGGCAAATCATTTCCCTTGTTACTCTGGGCTGTGGAGGGAGAATATTCGATGGTCTGAGTGGCCTTCTGCCCATTCTTACATTCTTCAGGCAGAATGCAGGAGGAGCTCCATGTTGGCCAGACTCCACTTCCTGATTGGTTACAGCTCCAGTTTCCACAGCCCAGCAGATTCAATGCTGGTTTTCAAAAAGCCAGAATAAAATCTCATTCCAAACACATTCGATGATAAGTTAGTTCCCAATCACACACATGATCGGATCTCAGCCTCCTGTTCCCCCAGATGGTTCCTGCAGCTCCTCCAACCCCACAATCAGCTTCCAGACCCAGTCATTCTCTCTGTCATCAAGACTGTCAACTCTGTCTCAACACCTGATTCCCAGCCCTTCCGGGGACCAGCCAGGCGAAAGGGGGAATCTACCAGAATATTAATTTCTTTATTGGATCCTTTTATGGGAATGGGGAACTATGTGCCTATCATGTAACTATCATGAGACATGGGGAGGCCTCGATCTAACCCTTGGGTGGTACGGTGACACAGTAATCAGCATTGCTGCCTCAGTGCCAGGGACCCAGGTTCAATTCTGGCCTCAGGTCACTGTGTGGAGACCGTACATTCTCCCCATGTCCGTGTGGGTTTCCTGCAGGTGTTCCAGTTTCCTCCTACAGTCCAAAGATATGCGAGTTAGAATTTAGCATGGCCAATCAACCTTTCTCTGTGTTAGGGGATTAGCAGGGTAAATGGAGATAGGGCCTGGGTGGGATTGTGGTCGATGGGCCAAATGGCCTCCTTGTACACTGTAGGGATTCTATGATTGGGTGGGCTTGGGGGGGGGGGGGGGGGGGGGGGGGGGGGAGGAGGAGGAGGAGGAGGGGGGGGCATCGTTTGGCAGACTTGGGAGGCTTCAATAGGCACTTGGAGATGTGGATGGGACCTAGGCCCATGGCAACATTTCCCTGCACATTTATTCTGTATCTTACTCTGAAGTACAATGGCTGAGTCATTCAGACTTCCTCCTTCTGCTGCACCAAGTTACAACATCATTCAGGTCACTTGGGAACATGATCTTCATGGCTTCTTGCTTCACACACAAGTGTTAGGAGATTCGACCTCACTGAGGTCTCCAATATTCACGCAGCCTGTCAGACACACCACTGACAATGGCCACAGCAGACAGAGACAAAACCCTCAACGAAATGAACCTCAACGATTTTATATCCTGACTTTTGACGCAAGGCAGGAAACGGCCGAGGCGCAAATCCCAAAGGGACAGCATGAATCATAAAACCCGCACTGATTGCAGTTCCTAAAGACCGCATCGCTTCAGCACGGATTCTACACAAGGACAGTCCAGGCAAATCAGGCACTGAATCTGATGCACTTGTTCCCAGCTCCTCTACCCCAGAGTAGTGCGTTAAACACACCAGTTCCCACCTTGCACTGAAGTTTCAGGTTTAAGATAGTGAGATGTCCCAAAGTCAAACACTTTTGGGGGGGGGGGGGGAAACGGAGGGGGCAGGGGGGCAGATATTAGGGCAAAGGCCAAAGGCATAGTCAAGGAGATAAGCTTCAATTGAAGAGAGTCAGGCTGAGAAGTGGAGAGGTGAGTCGCACTCTCTACAGAGCAAACAGAGGCCATTTAGCCCATCGAGTTTAGAAGGGGAACTCCAGCCTCACCAGCTGAAAGTACAGCCCACGGTACGCCAATTATAACCAATGGGCAATATCGGAGGAATATAGGCCCACAGAGGGTTGTGGGGCTGGGGGAATATCGCAGATGTAGGAAGAGGGATTGGGATACAGGAAGACCCATTCCTGGCACTCCTGATGAGCGGAAACTAGAGTTCTAGCTCAGAATTCCGGCCTGATATCCTGCAGCAACTGGCGAGTGGAGGGACAGCCCAGCTTGTTGCATGGAGTGCAGGAACCCACTAGTGGGACACAAGTTAGCCCCCCCCACCATCTCATCAAAACATTCCCCCTCCTATCACACCCAAATCCCCCTCCCCACGACAACACTCCCCCTCCCCACCATCCCCTCTCCCATCCACCTCTTCCCTCCCCATCACATGCAGCACTGACCCTCCGACAGTGCGGCACTCCCTCAGCACTGACCCTCTGACAGCGTGGCACCCCCTCAGTCCGGTATTGTGAATGTCCATCTGAATTAATGGCTCATAACCCGGAGTGAGTCAGAACCTAACGGGGAGAGGAGGGAAAGCTCAGACATAGCTCCATTCCATTCTAATAAGCCTTTGTTAGTGAACAGGAATCGCTGAACTCTGACCTCTCAGCATTCCACACTGCATTGACAATCGCTCATTACAAGGTGAAAAAAAAATCTCCCAGGCACTCAAATCCAAATTGCTATAAAAGGAGCTACTGCATACTTTTACATCCAGTTCAGAGATTCCTGTATCCCTCAAGAACTCAGAAGGCGTGAGGTTTATAAAGGTCAGAGCGTCTGGTCACCAGAGCAGATCGAAGGCTGCTCTGAAATCCACTCAGCTCCCCGACTGAAGATAAAGCTTGAACGAGCTGGAACTCCCTGACCTGTCCTGAAAACTATTCCACGCGCGTGACGATCCCGTTGAAGAATAAAAACATTGAATCCACTGTTCCCAGCAATTTGGTTTTAAAGGTGAGAAAATATCCACAGCAGTCACACCTCCTCGATTGGGTTTAACAGATGACATGAGGAGGGTGGGACTTCGCTGTCCAAATTCTGCGCCCCGGGAAAACAGCTAGAAGTGTGGCCATCAACCCAACTGACCTCTAATGTCATAAAAGCAGAATCCTGCAGATGCTGGAATCTGAAACAAAAATAGGAAACACTGGAAAATCTCAGCAGGTCCGACAGCATCTGTGGAGAGTGAACAGAGCCAATGTTTCAAGCCTGAGTGACCTTCATCAAACCAATGACAAAGAAACTAGCACGAGCTTGATCATAGAATCCCTACAGTACAGAAGGAGGCCATGTGGCCCATCGAATCTGCACCCAACATACATCCACCTATTCCCCTAACCCCACATATTTACCTTGCTAATCCCCTGACAGTAAGGGTCGACTTTGCACGGTCAATCAACCTAACCGGCACATCTTTGGACTGTGGGAGGAAACCAGAGCATCTGGAGGAAAACCACACACACATGGGGAGAATGTATAAACTCCACATAGTGATCCAAGGCTAGGAATTGAACCCAGGTCCCTGGCACTTTGAGGCAGCATTGCCACCATGCTACCCCCTAAGGGTGAAGGGCTGTGTAATTGGCCAAGATACTCTAGACAAAAAGACAAAGGGACTGTGTGATAAAGTGGTGAGAAAGACTGGGAATGATGTTAATAGCGTCCATTAGGAGATCGGAATTTCTAAGTGGCAGAACCAAGGTGCAAAGTATCACAGGACAACCTGAGGTTTGTGGCAGACAGTGCTAGTGAGGGAGGGTAGAAGGGAAATAAGCTGTAAAGCGAAATTTCAATGAAACAATGGAAGAAATTAAAGTTAAAATATATAATAGGAAGAAAGAAACCCTACAGCACACAAAGAGACCATTTGGCCCATTGAGTTTGCACCAACTACAATCCCACCCAGACCCTATCCCTATATATTTACCCACTAATCCCTCTAACCTACGCATCTCAGGACACTAAGGGCGATTTTAGCACGGCAAATCAACCTAACACACACATCTTTGGACTATGGGAGGAAGCTGGAGCACCTGGAGGAAACCCACGCAGACATGAGGAGCCTATGCAAACTCCACACAGACAATGACCCAAGCCAGGTATCGAACCCAGGTCTCTGGAGCTGTGAAGCAGCAGTGCTAACCACTGTGTTACCATGCTGTGGTGTAATAAAGTAATAAATTTAATTAACAAAACAAAATAGGATCAATGGATTAATTCGAATATCCACTGGCTCGCAGCCAGAAAGAACAAAGTTGCACTTGTCTAGCACCATTTCAGGACATCCCGCTATGCTTTACATCCAATGGAGCAACTTTGAAATCTATTTGCCGTTGAAACATGGAAAAGCCAGCTCCTGACCGCTGGGTCTAACGTCCCATAGTGGATAATGACTGCCTCCTCCTGGAACAAAGTGTCCAGCTATCTCTGTCCTCCCACACAATGACCCACAATGTCCGCAAAGCAAACTCCAACTGCGAATGCTTGACACAAGAACTAGATCGATTCCTGATAAGCAAAGGGGTGGGGGAGAGGCAGTGCTAACTGGGTGCCTACAGAAATGTGAAATTGAAATGAGATTAGCCATGATCTTATTGAATAGGGAAGCAGGCTCAGTGGGGGAGGACGTGGCAGGGGGATAGCAAACGGCCTACTCCTGTTCGTAATTGGTATGTTTGTCAGCACTAACTGCGGGTATGATTATCTGGGATGTAATCTTGGCACTCCACCAGCCCGGCCTTGTCCCTCTAACTTTATTTAGTTAATTAGTTAATATTAATTTACAAAGATAAAGTAATTGGAGGTTACACTCTCCTGGCTTGGAGACAAAGGAAGTATTTTTAAAAGTGCGGTCACTGCTGTTGCATGGGAAATGTGGTAGCCAGTTTGTGCACAGTAAGATCCCACAAAAACTGTTTTTTTGCTGAGGGATAAATATTGTCCCGCGATGTGGAAGAGAACGCTCCCCACCCCCCACATGCCCCGCCTCCAATCCTCCTCTTTCAAATTATTGTCAGGGGGTCTCCAATCAATGTTGAGTACAAAAGACATGCTCCTTAGATAGTGTGGCACAGTCAGCCTGGAAATTGTGCCTAAGTATCTGGAGTGGGGGTTTGGGTGTGAGTACAACTCACAAAGGGCGTGGACAGTTAGCAGCTTTTTCCCAGGGTGGAACAGTCAATTACTAGGGGGCACAGGTTTAAGGTGCGAGGGGCAAGGTTTGAAGGATGAACGAATCAGGTTTTCTTTTACACAGAGGGTGGTAGGTTCCCGAAACTTGTTGCTGGGGCAGTTGTGGAAGCAGATGTGATAGTGACTTTTAAGGGGTGTCTTGACAACTACATGAATGAGGTGGGAATAGAGGGATATGGTCCCTGGAAGGGTAGAGGATTTTAGTTAATTTGGGCAGCATGGTTAGTGCAGACTTGGGGGGCCGAAGGGCCTGTTCCTGTGCTGTAATTTTCTTTGTTCCAATTCCCTGAATCACCGCTGACACATTAAGACAAGGCTGCTGGGCCCAAGGAAATAGTAGCTCACGTGAAACGGAGACCTGGAAACCGCAGCTATCCTTGGAGAGAATGTTGGAATTTTTGTTTTAAATTCAGCAGATCTGAGCACAGAACCCTTCAAGTGTAGCTTTCTGATGGAAAACTGTCTGAAACTCCCAAGACATTTCAGTGGGAATTCTTTAGTGATGTCATCACCAACATCCGGCAGCCAATGGTGTGTCAGGATACCAGCTGTAACGAACCCACTCTCTGACATCAGCCAGCAGGATTGATTCATTCTGGAATCGTTACCCGACTGGTGTTTATAACCGGGCATCAAAGTGAGGTCTCCATCCACCCCAGGCTCGGAGGTTACACAAGGTCTTGGATAATCAGGATGGAGCAATCTCCACATTTCATCAACATCAAGGATTTTCTTTTTGTTTTCTTTGGCTCAGGGATCCTGTCATGTGTTTCCTCACAGACTGTTGGCACACAGGAGCACAGACCCGTCCCCACCAGTACTGTACCCCAGTGTTATACAGTGACAGACCCGTCCCCACCAGTACTGTACCCCAGTGTTATACAGTGACAGACCCGTCCCCACCAGTACTGTACCCCAGTGTTATACAGAGACAGACCCGTCCCCACCAGTACTGTACCCCAGTGTTATACAGTGACAGACCCGTCCCCACCAGTACTGTACCCCAGTGTTATACAGCGACAGACCCGTCCCCACCAGTACTGTACCCCAGTGTTATACAGCGACAGACCCGTCCCCACCAGTACTGTACCCAGTGTTATACAGCGACAGACCCGTCCCCACCAGTACTGTACCCCAGTGTTATACAGCGACAGACCCGTCCCCACCAGTACTGTACCCCAGTGTTATACAGTGACAGACCCGTCCCCACCAGTACTGTACCCCAGTGTTATACAGTGACAGACCCGTCCCCACCAGTACTGTACCCCAGTGTTATACAGTGACAGACCCGTCCCCACCAGTACTGTACCCCAGTGTTATACAGTGACAGAACCGTCCCCACCAGTACTGTACCCCAGTGTTATACAGTAACTGACTCATCCCCACCAGTACTGTACCCCAGTGTTATACAGTGACAGACCCGTCCCCACCAGTACTGCACCCCAGTGTTATACAGTGATAGACTCGTCCCCACCAGTACTGTACCCCAGTGTTATACAGTGACAGACCTGTCCCCACCAGTACTGTACCCCAGTGTTATACAGGGACAGACCTGTCCCCACCAGTACTGCACCCCAATGTTATACAGGGACAGACCTGTCCCCACCAGTACTGTACCCCAATGTTTTACTGTATCATCAACATTTTGTGGATTATCACCGACCAGAAACTGCACTTATATTTATCATAGAATCTTTACAGTGCTGAAAGAGGTCATTTGGCCCATTTAGTCTGTACCAACCACAATCCCACCAAGGCCTTATTCCTATGACCTCACATATTTACCCTGCTAATCCCCCTAGCACTAAGGTCAATTTAGCACGGCCAATCATCCTAGCCCAGGCATCTTTGGACTGTGGGAGAAAACCAGAGCACCAGGAAGAAACCCACACAGACATGGGGAGAATGTGCTGCTCTTCCAATGCCATATTGCAACTATCCAAGGAAATAATCATTTCTTACTGGCATAATGTGCTCCACCAGCAATCTCGACCCTTCATCTCCCCCACAGGGGCTCACTATTGACCACAGGCCCATACACACCAATCACTGCATCAGCCAGCAGCAAGGGTAGGGCCCCAGAAATCGCCTGCCTTTCTTTATTTTTTCACATGTTACACAGTGATTGAATAACTGTGGGGATGGGTCTGTCACTGTATCACCCTGGCAAGAGCAGTATGTGTTGCCCATCCCTAATTGTCCGTGTGTAATTTGTGGTGAGCTTTCTTCCTGAACTGCTGCAGTCCATGAGCTGTAGGTACACCCACAGTGCTGTTAGAGAGAGAGAGTTCCAGGATTTTGGACAGCGAAGGAATATTTCCAAGTCAGGGTAGTGTGTGATTGGGAGGTGAACTCCGGGGCAGTGGTGTCCCAGCCACCTGCTTCCCTTGACCTTCTAATATTCCCTTTAAACTTTTCTCCTTGTTGGAGCTGGACCCATCCAAGCAAATTGGGAGTATTCCATCACACTCCTGACTTATGCCTTGTAAATAGTGGACAGGCTTTGTGGAGTCAGGAGAAAAGTTATTCACCACAGAATTCCCAGCTTCTAACCTGGTCTTGTAACCACAATGTTTATATAGCTAGTCTAGTTCAATTTCTGGTCAATGGTACCAACAAGGTGTTGATAGTAGGGGATTCAGCGATGGCAATGCCATTGAACATCACAATGAAATGATTTGATTCTCTCCTGTTGGAGATGGCCATTGCCTCTGTGGAATGAATGTTGTTTGCCAGTTTTCACCCCAACCCTGAATGCCGTCTGCTTCCGGGCACAGGCAGTTTCAGTGTCTGAGGAGTTGTGAATGGATTTGAACATCATCAATGAACATCTGACCTTGTGATGAATGGGAGGTCCCAACCCCGAGGAACTCCAGGCCTTACCGTCTTTCACTGCTTCGTCAATGACCATTCCTCCAACATGAGGTCAGTGTTGGCAATGTTCACTGCTGATTGCACAATGTTCAGCACCATTTGGAGAATAGTCCTAATTTCTCCAATCTATTCCACATAACTGAAATCCCTCATCCCTGGAACCATTCCCAGGGATCTTTTCTGCACTCTCTCCAAAACCTCCACATCTGGAGTCCAGGATTTGACAGAATACTCGAGAATATTCAACCAATATTTTATTTGAAGGTTCAATATAAACTTGTTTGCTTTTATTCTGCATGCCGCTACATTTAAACCCACAGGATCCCCTGTGCCTCCTTAACCACTTTCTGAATCTGCCCTGCCACTTTCAACAATCAAGGTCTCTGCTCCTAGACCCTTTGTAACTGCACTCTTTTATTTATATTCCCTATCCTCCTGTTTCCTACCAAAATGTATCACTTCACACCTCTCTGATTTAAATGAAGGTACTTTGGAGATCAATCACTATGTTCCTTACAACTCACAATACTTCCAAGTTTCACGTCATCTGCAATTTGTTAAATTGTCTCCTGAACACTGAAGTCTAGGTCATTAATATGGATAAAGAAACACAGGGGTCCTAACCCTGGCCCAAGGGGAACCTCTATGTAAACCTTCCTTCAAGCTGAAAAGCAATCATTCATCACTGCTCTCTGCTTCTTGTCACGGAACCAATATCAGATGATCCCTACAGTGTACAAGACAGCCATTCAGCCCATCGAGTCTTCACTGACTTTTCTAAAGAGCATCTTAGCTAGACCCAGGCCCACCCCATCCCCACACAAGCCCTACAACCCCTAATCCGCTTAACCTGCACATCTATGGACAAAAAAGGGGCAAGTTAGCATGGCCAATCCACCTAACCTGCCCATCTTTGGAGTGTGGAAGGAAACCGGAGCAAACCCACAGGGAGAATGTGCAAATTCCACACAGTCACCCAAGGCTGGAATGGTACCAGAGTCCCTGGCACTGTGCAGCAGCTGTGCTAACCACTGTGCCACCATATCCATGCTCCCACTGTCATAGAATCAAAGTATCTTCTCTATTCCATTGAGTTTAAATTTGCTGATGTGGCATTTTGCGTTCCTGCTCCAATCTGAGCAATCCCCATTCACTAGGTCCATTGAGCAAATACCCATCTGTAATCTGTCTTACCACAAAACTGAATTATTTCTCACAAGCCCCCTGTGAGAAACTTTATCCAATGCCTTCTGAAGATCCATATACACCACATCAATTGTCTCAGCCTCATCAACCCTCTCAAGTAACTCAATAGCATTAGATAAGAATGACTTGTTTTGAATAAATCTGAGCTGGCTTTACACCTGTCCAGGTGACAGGTAATTTTGTCCCAGATCATCATTTCCAAAGGGTCTCCTACCTTCAAACTAAGTGATGAATAAGCAGCAACTGCCTGGAGCTGTTGAAAGGTATTATACAATCATATAGGGTGTTACAGCGTGGAAGCAGTCTATAAAATCTGCTAAGGTAGTCCCAATTGCCCGTGTTTGGCCCACATCCCTCTATACCCACTTTATCTATTAACTGTCTAAGCACTTTTTAAAAGACAAAATTGTACCTGTCCCTACTACCACCTCTGGCAGCTTGTTCCAGACACTCACCACCCTCTGTGAAAAAATTGCCCCTCTGGACACTTTTATATCTGTCTCCTCTCAGCTAAAACCTATACCCTCTAGTTTTGGGAAAAGATATTGATCACCTAACTGATCTGTGCCCCTCAATATTTTAAGATCACCCGTAAGCCTCCTATGCTCTAGGGAAAAAAGTCCCGGTCTATCCAGCCTCTCCTTATAACGCAAACCATCAAGTCCCAGTAGCATCCTAGTAAATCTTTTCTACACTTTTTCTAGTTTAATAATATCCTTTCTATAATAGGGTGATCAGAATTGTACACAGTATTCCAACCTTGGCCTTACCAACGTCTTGTACAACTTTAACAAGGCATCCCAGCTCCTGCATTCAATGTTCTGACCTATGAAACCAAGTAGGCCAAATGCATTACATATAGGGCAGAAACTGACAGCAGTCAAGGTACTAATTTAAAACAGAAAAGAGACAATCTGATGGGGTGAAAGTTAGCTTTGAATAGTTGCTGGGGAACAGAATGCAGTGGGTGGATGCATATAGATTTACAGGAGGCATTTGATAAGATTTCCCACAGGGGGTTTGTGAGAATAATTCAATTACTCATATTCAGATTGAGAAGGAATATAAAAACACAAGAATTGGGAGGAGGAGGCCATTCAGCCCCTCATTCCTGTTCTCCTATTTACTAAGCTCATGGCTGATTGTGGCCTCAACTCCACTTTCCTGTCTGCCCCCCTACCCTGCAATATCCCCGAAAATCTGTCCAACTCAGCCTTGAACTCTTTCAAATGGCTCAGCCCCCCTTTGCTCCTTGAGATAAAGAATTCCACCAACTAATGACCCTCTTGAGAGAGAAAAAAAACCTTCCTTATCTCAATCTTAAATAGAAAACCCCTGTTTTTCTTTAAACTGTGCCCCCCCCCCCCCCCGGTCTCAACTCCCACAACAAGGAATGGAAAGATTGTACTCCAAGAATCAGATGGGAATCCACTTTCACAGAGGAGGTTTACCAGGATGCTGCCTGGTATGGAAGGTCTGAGTTACGAGGAGAGATTAGGCAAATTGGGGCTGTTTTCCTTACAAAGACGTAGACTTAGAGGAGATCTAATAGAGATGTACAAAATTATGAGGGGTATAGATAAACAGGGTTAAGCTTTTTCCTAGGATGGACTCAAACAGCACGAGGGGTCACGGGCTTACGGTTTGGGGGGGGGGGGGGGGGGGGGGGGGGGGGAGGTATAATTTGGATGCTAGAGGGAGTTTTTTCACACAGAGGGTGGTGGGGGTATGGAACGCGCTGCCAAGTAAAGTGGTGGAGGCAGGTACTCTGGAGTTATTTAAGAGATACTTAGATGGGCACATGAACAGAATGGGAATGGAGGTATATAGAAAACTGATTTAAAATAGGGATCATGAGCCTTGGAAGTCCCTGGGAAGTGTATAAATAGTCGATGATATTGACGTATTTGTTTTTATCCTACAGGTACTTTGGTCCGCCTTGTTGTCTAACAAAGGGCGTACACTCGATGGGTCGTGAGAAGGCTGCTCTTGGATTTTTTTTCCGAGAGTATCCTAGGGCTTCATGTCATTAGTGTACGCTTGACCTGGACCAGTTGATGGTCAACACGACACTCAGTGACTATCGCTGTGCTGTGCAGATACATGGATTTGGGCCTGTGTCTGTGGGAGTTTGCACATTCTCCCCATGCTTGCGTGGGTTTTCTCCGGGTGCTCCAGTTTCCTCCCACATCCCAAAGACGTGATCTTAGGCTGATTGGCAGAACAAATTCTCCCTAAATTATCTCAAATTCGGTTTCAATCCATAGACCTATAACACAGACAGGGATCACGGGCAGAAGTGGGAACATCGAGGTGGCGGCACGGGCTCGTTGGGCCGAAGGGCCTGTCTCCCGTGCTGCTTTGTTCTTTGTTCACTTTGGAAATGGATTTGGACTGCATCGTAAGGGATCCAGTTTGAAACTGAATGGGTGACACAAGAGGAGAGAGCTTAGCCATCATTCATAAGGCTGGTGAAAAACACGAGAGAATGACTAAGGAGTGGAATTAGCAGGTGCAATTTACATGGATTGGGAACAGATACACGATGGATAGATGCTGGTTTAACAGGAAGGTCAGGCTCCTTGGTAGTTCCCTGCAGTTATAGGCACAGGAAGTTAAAGTCATAAAAAAAGCAAATAGAATGTTGTGTTTTATAAAAGGAACACACAGTAAAAGAGTTATGTAAGTGAGGATTATAATCATGACAAAACTACACATAGACCATAGTGTACCATTTTGGGAGTCCTGATTATAGAAGGACAACAGATTGTAACCTATAGTTATGAAAAGTGACTCAAGATCCTGGAGCTAGTGGCACTATAGCCAAGAGGCATAGGAGGAGAGTTAATAGGATTTTGGTCAGAGGGAGTTGATAAAGACAGATTTCCCTGGTTAGAGAGGCAGTGATGAGATGGCTTCAACTTGAAACTGTGCAAAATAATAAGGATGGAAATTTGAGGAAGTTTCTTTACATCAAGAATTGCTGGAGCTTGGAACTGAGAGTGACTGAGGCAGAGACATTACATCGTTTCAGGGACATTGGGATAAGCATCTGAAACAGAAGATGATTCAGCAGGGAATGGGACATTGGGAGAATACAGAGCAACGTGGAAATAGTGGGACAGTGGCTTATTGTTGGAAATGAGCTTGGTAACAAAGAAAACTTTTGAAAAGTTCCAGCATTTGCAGGTATTTATAATTAAATATAGGAACATGCAGGCCAGTGTGTCAAACTGTGTTGTTGATGGCTGTGGGTTGAGGAACAGAGCACCTGTCTTCAAGTTTTCCTGAAAGCCATATTTAATGTGAGTGATAAGGTCAGTACCTGTTACTCTGTGCTGTGATCATTGTGGAAGCCTGGTTAATGCTCAGGATTTTTCCTACAATTGGGGATAAACACTAAAGGAATGAGGCATTCAAGGATTTTGTATGGAACTGACAAGAGAGAGAAAGATTGGACAGTAGTTAGCTGCAGGTATAGGGTTTTTTTCTGGATTTAGGTGTGGCAATGACTTTTGCTATCTGCCATTCTTTGGGAATAATATTGGGATTAATACAGGGCTATATGGAGAAAATGGACCAGTGGGATTAGTTTGGAGGTTGATAGGGAGAGAACAGGACAGGGATGAATTCCAAATTGACTCAGGGCCACAGGGAGAGAGTGGGGCAATGGGAAGATTCCTTTGACAAACAGCCAGCACTGACACAATGGGCTGAATGGTCTCCACTTGTGCAGGAATCTTTGGGCCAGTGGAGTTTACAACAAATCACAAATGGGGAAAGACATCACTGCAGGCAGCAAGCAAAGGATTCGGTCAAAATATTTTGACACTTTAGATTCTCAAACAAGAGAATGGAAATGAGCTTTGATGATAAAGAGAACTTTTGCAAAAGCTGCAGCATTTGCAGGTACTTATAATGAAATATCCTACCGCAGTGACTGGGTTAGGAACGTCGCGTACGAAGATTGTAATCACTGCCACCTGCACCAAGCCGCAAACCTGTGCAAGGTCACCACGTCCCTCAGCCAAAAAGAGACCCAACCCAGCAACTCATCACACATCTGCCTGCGGGCAGTTTATGAAAACTGACCATGGAGCAAGCTGCTCACAGAATGTGCCAGAACTTGCTTTTGGGAGGTTTCCAATCTGGTCCATCAAAGAAAAAAGATAGCATCTGAAAAAAAAACTATTATTAGAATCAGCTAAATTAAATTTGATTTGTGTGCATAAAAGATCAAAACCAGAAGAAGGCGAAGCATCAATTCCAGCTTTCTCAGAGACTGGAAACAAGAAATGGTGTGTCTCATAAGATGCTGTCTGATCCTCCTTGAGTTCACACTGGAGGGAGCCAATCTAACCAGCAACTGGTGGAACCCAAAACTCCAAACTGGCAGAAACAACATTATAAACGAATTTCAAACGGTTACAGAAACTAATTCTCATTTGTTGGTTTATCCACGGAACTCAGAAACAACCATTACTTAATTTTAAAAAAAGCAACGTGGAAGGACTGCACCATCATTGCCAGAACGTTCCAAATAAAAGGTACAGCTTTACGTTGAAATTGAATATTGTGGATGTCCCAAGACAATTAGACAACTGATCAGCACAAACAGAATGACACAGTTGTTAGCCTTACAGTTCCAGGGACCCGGGCTCAATTCCGGCTTTGGGTCAATGTGTGGAGTTTTCACATTCTCCCCATGTCTGTGTGGGTTTCCTCCAGGTGCTTCAAAGGTGTGTGAGTTAGGTGGATTGGCCATACTAAATGTGTGGCTATACAGGGATCAGATGAGGAGAGGGCCTGTGTAAGAATTTGATCAGAGAGAGTCAGTGCAGATCCAATAGGCCGAATGGCCTCTTCTGCGCTGTAGAGATTCTATGAATGAAGAGGTGCTTGAAATTACAAGGTCCCAAACCTTAAAAAAAAATGACTCCTGAAAAAGAAAATGTCAGCATTTGGGCCATTTGATCAGAGCAGAAGAGCTGCAGACATCTCTCCTCAAGGACAAAGAGGAGGACAGCAGGAAGCCGATGGGCTGAATGGTTCAAATTTTCCAGCCCAAATGGAAACCAATGAAATGTGAAGGGTGATGGAATTCACAGAGTGATTGTAGATGTGTCATGGTGCGTGAGTGAGGATGGAGCAAGACAGACAACGTGACATTCCATGACAGCAGATTTCCTGGTGGGAATAACTGCAAAGATATTTTGGAAGCAGTTCAGAGACAGTTTAACAGACTAATATCTGGTATGAGCAGGTTGTCTTATGTGGAAAGATTAGACAGGCTAGGTTTGTGTCCACTGCAGTTTAAAGTAAACTTTATTTATTAGTCACATATAGGCTGACATTAACACTGCAATGACGTTACTGTGAAATTCCCCTAGTCTCCACAGCCCTGCACTGTTCAAACACGTCTTTCAGACTGTGGGAGGAAACCAGAGCACATAAAGGAAACCCACGCAGACACAGGGAGAATGTGCAGACTCCGCACAGGCAGCGACCCAAGCTGGGAATCAAACCCAGGTTCCTGGTGCTGTGAGGCAGCAGTGCTACCACAGAAATGTAAATGCTTATGAACTAAATTACATTTAGGAAAGTAAAAGGCAACTTGATTGAACATATAAGACCCCTGAGGGATCTTGACAGAGTGGGTATGGAGGGGATGTTTTCTCCTTTGGGAGAATCTAGAACTAGGGGGTCACTGTTTAAAAATAAGAGGTCACCTGTTTAAAACGGAGACAAAATTAAATTCTTTCTCTCATGGGTTCATGAGTCTTTCCCTGAAATGCGGTGGAAATGGAAGGCAGGATTCTCCATCCCCACTTGTCCTGAGGCTGCAAATTCCTGTCTGAGTTCAACAGACCTCTGCACGGTCTTCCAAATGTTCTATCCTGCAATTCCCGTGGTGGGCAGGAGGAGAAACTTCTACCCAGAGTCTTTGAATATTTTTAAGGTGGAGGTGGATAGATTCTTGGTAAGCAAAGGGTGAAAGGTTAACTGGGGGTCAGCGGAATGCAGATTTAAAATTGCTATCAGATCAGCCACGATTGTGTTAGGTGGTACAGCAGGCTCGACGGGCTGAACGGCCTGCTTGATGGGCCGAATGGCCTATTCTCTCTCCTTGCTTGTGAGTTCATAAGTATCACTGGCAGCATAAGGCAGTTGCAAAGAATGAAAGTGAGATGCAAATTAGTTTTAGAAGTGTATTTTATCTCTTGGTATTCGGTGGAAAATTTTAAACATTGGGAAAGTAAAATAACTACTTCCTGTATGCATTTGAAATGAACAACTGCTGTTTGGGGAAGAAACCCGTGATTTATAGATTTACTCCAGAGTAAATCAGAAATTCTGACTTTATTCTTTCAATGGATATTTTCCAGATTGTCCACAGTTTCAGATTTGTTTATTCATGAACCTGCCTCTGGGAGGTGGTTTTCCCTGACACACATCTACAACTCACAGTGTATCACCTATGTGGATCCTACAAAAAAAAACTCTCCCACCTCTCCTTTCTAGATTCTACCGCTCCTTACTTCAATTTGGTTAATAATCCAATGGGATCCACAATGGTAAAAATTCTGCTTCTGCCAGATTACTGCGCAGAGAAGAAGTGCAAAATCAACACCCTTATTTACAAATCTAACCTAAGAATCTGTTTTGGCATAAATCACCCTGGCCCGATCATTAACTAAACATTGATTGCTGCAGTCAGCAATGTCACAGTGCAGTCAGCATTGCTGTTGGGAGCCAGCGCAAAAATATCTTCAATTAACAGACTCACACTGTTGGAAAGAAAGTGGAATCAATTTGGATTTGTCCTGGGAATGTTTGATGGGACAGCGTAGGGGGAGCTTTACTCTGTATCTAACCCCGTGACATACCTGTCCTGGGAGTGTTTGATGGGGACAGTGCAGAGGGAGCTTTACTCTGTATCTAACCCCGTGACATACCTGTCCTGGGAGTGTTTGATGGGGGACAGTGTAAAGGGAGCTTTACTCTGTATCTAACCCCGTGATGTACCTGTCCTGGGAATGTTTGATGGGGACACTGTAGAGCGAGTTTTATTCCATGTCTGACCCTGTGCGTACTTGTCCTGGGAGTGTTTGATGGGGACAGTGTAGAGAGACCTTTACTCTGCATCTAACTCAGTGCTGTACCTGTCCTGGGAGTGTTTGATGGGGACAGTATAGAGGGAGCTTTACTCTGTACCTATCCCTATGCTGTACCTTTCCTGGGAGTGTTTGATGGGGACAGTGTAGAGGGAGCTTTACTCTGTATCTAACCCCGTGCTGTACCTGTCCTGGGAGTGTTTGATGGGGACAGTGTAGAGGGAACCTTACTCTGAATCTAACCCTGTGCTGTATCTGTCCTAAGGGTGTTTGATGGGGACGTGTGCTCTGTGGCTGAAGTCTCACTGAGGGAACGCTGCACTGTCAGAGATGCCATCTTTCTGATGCAGTGTTAAGCCAAGGCCTCCTCTGAAAACATCCCTGAACCCTATCCTGACCACGGTGTAGTTCTCCCCGGCTCCTCAACAGATACTAACCAACATCATTAATGTGTCAGCACATGGCTGTCTGGGATCTTGCTGGGCACACAACAGCTCTCAGTTTCCTGTAGTGCAACCCAGACCACATGACAAAAAAAAAATGCTTGATTGACTTTTACTGAGCTTTTTAGGCGCTATAGAAATCCAAGTCCTCATTCTCTCACCTGGGGGTCTACATACTGGGAGAAGTGTGTGTGCTGCAGTTCAGGCTGAGTGTGAAGCAGTCTGTAATCAGCCAGCCAGTGCAGGAATTACAGTGTGACCACTCTGGCAAAGATGATGAAATTTTCTTCCACCAACCTCCCTCCCCCACCCCCCGCCCGGGAATTCTGAATACCTGAGAGTTAATCACCTCAGATTATTTTTAAAGCAGTCCTGCAAATTCCTCGCCCCGTTCTCGCATTAACACAGCTCCCTGAGGACAGAACCTCAAACATTGACATTCCATACTCACTGCCTCAATAATCCTGGCATCCACTCAAGACACACATACTTATGAAAGTACTTTTATATATATTTTAAAAGATAGAAAAGACGCCACTCTCGGGGGGTAATGTCCCCCCCAGACACACACATACACATCCCTGTCCCGGGAAAAAAAACTGTCACATTTTCATGGACTTACTCGTGTGTGTGTTTTTTTTAATTCTTGGCAGAAGTTTTTCCAAGTTTTTGGCCCATCCAGGCCGAGACTGGAGACGTGGAAGGAATGAAACTGATCACACTGAACGATCTTTGTCTGAAACTGACTCAGAAACTGACAAGATAGACTTACACAGAGGCAATTCACTCTGAAAAACACACACCAAATATCCACAACAATCAAAATATCCACAATCCAAAAACAAAACTGCGTGGAAGAAAAATTCTGATTTATATTTAGATACAAAGACTGAGTTAACCACCACCCCCCGCCCTGCCAGGGGGCTGGGGGAAATAAAACAGGTCCAGACAATACTTTTCTTTTAAAAATGAATTTCACATGATTTTGCTTTGGTCTGAAGAATAAGATTAAAAGGAACGGTCATACAAATATTTTTTTAAAAAAGAAACTTCTGCCCTTTCTCTATCTCCCTCCAATATGCCCCATGGATCCAGAATATATATTTTTTTTGAAAGCTCCAGGCTGGAGATTCTGAAGTGTCTGAGACTGCGGGCGACACCTGATGCTATCTGGATCGCTTCCCCCAGCCCAGCTCCCTCCTCCTGTCTGCAATTGTAGTCTGACCCTTCAGCACCTTAAAGCAATCTGTACACTCTGTCCCCCCTCCCTCGTCCCGGGACAATAACTCGTCTCTGTGACAAGCAGAGAGGGTCCCCACCCCCAGCAAACACACACATTCTTTGTTTTAACAAACTTCCGATTCATTTCTCGCTCCCAACTTTATATTTCGTGTGTTCGTATGTGTGCTGACATGAGGAAAGAAATTAACAGAGAGGGAGAAAGAAAATGATGATTTGTATATATTTTTTTTAAAAAACCACACTTTGACCCTGCTCGACCCATGACTCACGTCCGCTATCAGAGGCGAAGTTTAAACAGTTCTCCTATTTTGTTTTCTCTTTTCAACACCATCCCCCCCACCCCCCCCAATCTTTTCTCCTCCACCTCCTAAGGAATTAAGAGAGAGAGAGAGAGAGACAGTCTGCCTGGAATGCGAGGGTATGATGGGAATGTGAGACTGTGGAACACACACACTCACTCACACAGACACTCAGCATTTCCCTCTGCTAAATATTCTTACCTGTGCCACCCCCCCCCCCACCCCCATACAACACACACACACACACAAAAGTTTGCAAATTGCCCCCACCTCACGATTAAGGTCTAAAAAATATTTCAATTTCAATTAAAAAAAAACTCATGACCTGAATTCTCCCTTTCTCACACTAGTTATAATTGTTTCGAGTTGATTTATAATTTCAGCAGAAAGGGGTATAACTTTAAAATATATGTTGCAGCACTATTAAGAGGATAGAGCTTCCAGACTGATTCTTGGCAAAGAAAAACAGTCTCTTTTTGCTATTAGTCTGGACTGCAGGCTGGAATTTGAAAAGCTGCCGACATTTTCCCCCAAAAACTCCTGATAGAAAGAAGAAAATTCATTTTTCAGATCCTTAAAGGGAAAAAAAAACAGAACTCCCTCCTCAATTACACAGGATGAAATTCCCCAGTCCCCCGGGGAAGGGGGCAAAGTGATCGCTTGGAACAAAAGTTTTTTTATATATATATTCAGAAGGTCGCATTCAAACTTTCTAAACCCCCCCCCCCCCTCCCCGTACTCCCACCCCGATTCACACACACACAATGCCGGCGCCTGAAACAAACCCCCAGTCTGAACTCTTACTGCACCTATTCGCACAACGGGGGGAAACTCACTCAAACTCAATTTACCGCAAAAATAAAGAGAAGCCGGGCTAAAGGATGTGGATTCGGTTCCTCCTGCTCTGTCACAGCTGAAGGGTTTTTTCTTTCGGAATAGGGTTTAGTTGTTCTAATCTTACCTTTAACTTTGTTTCTCTGTCTGTTTGTGTGTGTGTGTCTTTTCCCCCTCTCTGGCAGTGACCTGTACTCCTTGGATCTTCATTAAATGTCCTCACTTACAGATCCTTTGGCTCAGCCTGGGAGGAGAATGTAGAGCAGGAGAGCTCTCTCGCCATGTTAGTATGGTCTGGATACACATTGCCGCTGGAATCACTGCCCACACTTACCGTATTCAGGCTAATAGACATCCAACCCAGGAGACAGAGCTTCCCACTGCTGCCCCACACCCCCAGCAGCACACAGCTCCCCCTGAGGGGTAAGGCGGGAAGGGAGGGAGGGAGGGAGGGAGGGAGGGGGGGGGGCTTAAATCACTGCCGCCACCTCCAGCGCCCCCCCCTCCTCACCGCCCCCCCTCCTCATCCACAATCCCCCCTACTTACCCACATTCCAACCCCACCTTCTCCTCACCCCACTCCCCCTCCTCACCCCCCACTCCCTTCCTCACCCCCACGGTTCCTCCCCTCCTCACCCCCACTCCCCCTCCTCACACCCCACTCCCCCTCCTCACCCCCACCCCCCCTCCTCCTACCCCGCACCCCCCTCCCTCCTAACCCCCTCCTCCCCCTCCTACCACCCCATCCCCTCCCTCCTACCACCGCCCATCCCCTCCCTCCCTACCACCCATCCCCCTCCCTCCGACCACCCCTCCCCCTCCCTCCTACCACCCACCCCCTCCCTCCTACCACCCCCCACGCCCTCCCTCCTACCACCCCACCCCCCTCCTCCTCCCCCCCCCCCCCCCTCCCTCCTACCCCCCCACCCCACATCCTCCTACCCCCCCCCACCCCCTCCCCTCCTACCCCCCCACCCCCCTCCCTCCTACCCCCCCCCCCTCCTCCTACCCCCCCCCCCAAAAACCCACACCCCTCCCTCCTACCCCCCCACCCCCCTCCCCCTACACGCCGGGCCACCCCCCCTCCCTCCTGACCCCCCTCCCTCCTCCCTCCTACCCACCCTCCTCCTCCCTCCTCACCCCACCCCCCCTCCCTCCTACCCCCCCACCGCCCCTCCCTCCTACCCCCCCACCCCCTCACCTCCTACCCCCCACCCCCCTCCCTACCCACCCCCCTCCGCTCCTACCCCCCCACCCCCTCCCTCCGACCCCTCCCCCACCCCCCTCCCTCCTACACCCACCCCCCTCCCTCCTCCTACCACCCACCCCCCCCCCTCCCTCCTATCCCCCACCCGACCTTCCCTCCTATCCCCCACCCCCCCTTCCCTCCTATGCCCCCACCCCTTCCCTCCTATCCCCCACCCCCTTCCTTCCTATCCCCCACCCCCTTCTCCTATCCCCCACTCCCCCTGCCCTCCTACCCCCACCCCCGCCCTCCTACCCCCCACTCCCCCCTCCCTCCTAACCCACCTCCCCACTAGCCCGCTCCCCCTCCCTATCCCCCTCACCCCTCCCCCTCCCTCCCTACACCCCTCCCTCCTACCCCCTCCTCCCCCCCTCCCCCTCCCCCCCTCACCCTCCCCCCCTCCCCCTCCCCTCCTCCCCTCCCCCCCTGCCTCCCTCCCATCTTCTTCCCCCCCTCCCCCCTCCACCCCCCCCCCTCCCCCCCCAAACACCCCCCCCCCCCACTCCTCCCCCCTCCCACCCCCCTCCACCCCCCCCCCTCCCACCCCCTTCCCCTCCCCCCCCCTCCCCACCCCCCCCTTCCCCTCCACCCCTCCCCCCCCCCCCCCACCCCCCCCCCCCCACTCCCCTCCCCCTTCCCCCCCCTCCCCCCCCCCCCCTCCCCCCCCCCCCCCCGCCCCCCCACCTCCCCCCCCCTCCCCCCCCCACTCCCCCCCATCCCCCCTCCCCGCCCCCCACCCCCCTCCCCCTCCCCCCCCCCTCCCCACCCCCCCCCCCCCCCCCCCCCCCCCCCCCCCCCCCCCCCCCCCCCACCCCCCCCCCCCCCCCCCCCCCCCCCCCCCCCCCCCCCCCCCCCCCCCCCCCCCCCCCCCCCCCCCCCCACACCCCCCCCACCCCCCCCCCCCCCCCCCCCCCCCCCCCCCCCCCCCCCCCCCCCCCCCCCCCCCCCCCCCCCCCCACCCCCCCCCCCCACCCCCCCCCCCCCACCCCCACCCCCCCCCCCCCCCCTCCCACTCCCCCTATCCCCTCCATATTCTCTCCCTCCCCTTCCTCTTCCTTCCCTCCTTGCCCCCTCCACCTCCCACTTCCTCCTCCCCCCCCCCCACACAATCCCCTCCCCCGCCCTCCCCTCCCCTCCCCAACCCCTCCCCCTCCCCTCCCCGTCCCCCCCCCCTCCCCCTTCCTCTCCCCCTCCCCCTCCTCATCCCCCTCCTCCGCCCCCTCCTCACCCCCACCTCCCCCTCCTCACCCCCACTCCCCTTGCTCACGCCCCCTTGCCCCCTCCTCACCCCCGCTCGCCCTTCCCTCACCCCCACTTCCCCCTCCTTCACCCCCCACTCCCCCTCCTCACGCCCCAGTCCCCCTCCCTCCCCCCACTCCCCTTCCTCACCCCCACTCCCCCTCCTCACCCACTCCCCTTCCTCACCCCCACTCCCCTCCTCAACCCCACTCCCCTCCTCACCCCCACCCCACCTCCTCCTACCCCCACCCCCCCTCCCCCTACCCCACCCCCGCTCCCTCCTAACCCCCAACGCCCCCTTCCCTCCTACCCCTCCACCCCCCCCTCCCTCCTACCCCCCATCCCCCTCCCGCCTACCCCTACCCCGATCCCCCTCCTTCCTACACCCCATCCCCCTCCCTCCTCCACCGACCATCCCCTCCCTCCTACACCCCATCATCCCCCTCCCTCCTACCACCTCCATCCCCCTCCCTTCCTCCACCCCATCCCCCTCCCTCCACCACCCGCTCCACCTCCCTATCCTACCACCCCATCCCCCTCCCTCCCTACACCCCACCCCCTCCCCTCCTACCAACCCACACCCCCCTCCCTCCTACCACCCGCCCAACCCCCCTCCCTCCCCTCCCCTCCCTCCTACCCCCCCACCCCCCTCCCTCCTACCCCCCCCACCCCCCTCCCTCCTCAACCCCCCCCACCCCCCTCCCTCTACCCCCCCCCCCCCTCCCTCCTACCACCCCACCCCCTCCCTCCTACCAACCCACCCCCTCCCTCCTACCACCCACCCCCTCCCTCCTACCACACCCACCCCACCTCCCTCCTAGCCCACCACCCCACCTTCCTCCTATCCCCCCACCCCCTTCCCTCCTATCCACCACCCCCTTCCATCCTATCCCCCCCCCTTGCCCTCCTATCCCCCACTCCCCCCTCCCCCTACCCCACTCCCTACCCTCCTACCCCCCTCCCCCCCGCCCCCTCCTACCACTCCCCACTCCCCCCCCTCACCCTTACCCTCACCGCCTCGCCCCTCCCTCCTACACACCCCTCCCTCCTACCCCCTCCCCCCACCCTCCTCTCCCCCTCCCCTCACCCCCCATCCCCCCTCCCCCTCCCCCCTCCCCTCCCCCTCCCCTCCCTCCCTCCCCCCCCCCTCCTCACCTACCCCCTTCCCCCCCTCCCCCACTCCCCCCTCCCCCCCTCCTCCCCCCCTCCTCCCCCCTTCCCCTCCCCCCTCCTCCCCTTCCCCCCTCCTCCCTCCCCCCTCCTCCCCTCCCCCGCCTTCCCTCCTCCTCCCCACCCTCCTCCCCTCCCACCCCCTCCCCCCCTCCCCCTCCCCCCCTCCCCCTCCCCCCTCCCCCTACCCCTTCCCCGACCCCTCCCCTCACCCTCCCCCTCCCCGTCCCCTCCCCTCCCCTCCCCCTACACCCCGCAACCTCACACCTCCCCCTCCCCTGCGACCCTCCCCGTGACCCGTCACCCGTCCCCCTCTCCGTCCCCGTCCCCGCCCCCTCCCCTCCCCCTCCCTCCTCCCCCTCCCTCCCTCCCCTCCCCCTCCCCTCCCCTCCCCCTCCTCCTCCCCCTCCCCCTCCCCTCCCTCCCCTCCCCCCTCCCCCTCCCCCTCCCCCTCCCCCCTCCCCCTCCCCTCCCCCCTCCCCCTCCCCCTCCCCTCCCCTCTCCCTCCCTCCCCCTCCCCTCCCTCCCTCCCTCCCCTCCCCTCCCCTCCTCCCCCCACTCCCGCCTCCTCCCTCCCCCTCCCCCTCCTCCTCCCCCTTCCCCCCCCGCCCTCCCTTCCCCCTCCCCCTCCTACTCCTCCCTCCCCTCCTTCCTCCCTCCCTCCTCCTCCCCCCTCCCCCTCCTCCTTCCCTCTCTCCCCCTCTCCCCACTCTCCCTCGCCTCCTCCCCAGTGCCCCCCTCCCCCCCCTCCCTCCCCCCCCTCCCTCCCCCCTCCCCCCTCCCTCCCCCTCCCACCTACCCCCTCCCCCTCCCTCCCTCCCCCTCCCCCTCCTCCCCCTCCCCCCTCCCCCTCCCCTCCCCCTCCCTCCCTCCCCTCCCTCCCTCCCCCCCCCCCTCTTCCCTCCCCCTCCCTCCTCCCCCTCCCGCCCCCCCCCCCTCCCTCCCCTCCCCCCTCCCCCTCCCATCCCCCTCCCTCCCTCCCCCTCCCTCCCTCCCTCCCTCCCCTACCCTTCCCCCTCCCCCCCCTCCCTCCCCCCCTACCTACCCCCTCCCTCCCCCCTACCCCATCCCTCCCCCCTCCCCTACCCCATCCATCCTCCTTTCCTCCTCCCTCCCCCCTCTCCCCTACGCCCTCCCCTACCCCCCCTCCCCCCTCTGTCCCTCCCCTAAATCCCTCCCTCCTTCCCCCCACCCCCTCCCTTCCTCCCCCCTAACCCCTGCCCTTACCCCCAACCCTCCCATCCCTCCCCCTACCCCCTCCTTCCCTACCCCCTCCCTTCCCCCTACCCCTCCCCTAGACCCTCCCCTACCCCCTCAACCCACCCTTCACCCCACTCCTCCCCCCACCGCTTTCACCCATCCCTTTCCCCCCTTCCCCCCACCCCTTCCCCCACCCCTTCCTCCTCTCCCTACTCCTCCCCCCTCCCCGTCCCCTCCCCCTCCCCGTCCCCCCCCGTCCCCCTCCCCGTCCCCGCCCCCTCCTGCCTCCCTCCCCTCCCCTCCCCTCCACCTCGCCCTCCCCTCCCCCTCCCTCCCCCCTCCCCCTCCCCCTCCTCCTCCTCCTCCTCATCCCCTCCTCCTCCCCCCTCCTCCTCCCTTCCCCCTCCTCCTCCCTTCCCCCCTCTCCCTCCCTTCCCCTCCCCTCCTACTCCTCCCTCCCCTCCTCCTCCCTCCCCTCCTCCTCCCCCTCCCCCTCCTTCTTCCCTCCCCTCCTCCCTACTCTCCCATCCTCCTCCCCAGGTGCCCCCTCCTCCCTCCCTCCATCCCTCCCCTCCCCCTCCCTCCCTCCCCCCTAACGCAAAAAACCCCTACCCCTACCCTCCCTCTCGACCCCCCTACCCCTCCCTCCCTCCCCCCTAACCCCTCCCTCCCTCCCCCCTACCCCTTCCCCCCCTACCCCCTCCTCCCCCCTACCCCAGCCACTACGCCCTCCCCCCTACCATCCATCCTCTTCCTCCTCCCTCCCCCCTCTCCCCTACGCCCTCCCCTACCCCCCTCCCTCCCCTCTGTCCCTCCCCCTACTCCCCTCCCTCCTTCCCACCACCCCCTCCCTCCCTCCCCCCTAACCCCTCCCTTAACCCCAACCCCTTCCCTCCTCCTCCCCACTACCACCCTCCCTTCCCCTAACCCCTCCCTTCCACCCCATACCACATCCCTTCCCCTCCCCTCCCTCCCCTCCCCCACCCCCCCACCCCTTCACCCACTCCCTCCCCCCACCCCTTCACCCCATCCCTTCCCCCACCCCTTTCCCCCCTCTCCCTACTCCCTCCCTCCCTCCCTCCTACCCCCTCCCTCCCTCCTACCCCCTCCTCCCTCCTACGCCCCCTCCCTCCCTCCCTCCTACCCCCCTCCCTCCCTCCCTCCTCCAACGCCCCCTCCCTCCCCCCCACCCCCCCTCCCTCCCTCCCCACCCCTCCCCTCCCCCTCCAAAGTCGAGGAGTGGTAGATAGTAGACAAAAAGAGGGGTATTAGTTACAGAGAACTTGGACAAGTTGCAGAGCTGGGCCGAGGTGGCAAATGGAGTTTAATGCGGAAAAGTGTGAGATAATTTTGGCAGGAATAACAAATGTGTACAGTATGGGGCTAATGGTAGGACTCTTAAAAGTGTTGAAAAACAGAGGGATCTTGGTGTATATGTGCATAGATCCCTGAAAGTTGGCCATCAAGTTGATAAGGTTGTTAAGAAGGCATACGAGTCTTAGCTTTTATTGGTAGGGGGATTGAATTTCGGAGCCGCAACGTCATGTTGCAACTGTACAAAACTCTAGGCGGCCGCACTTGGAGTATTGTGTGCAGTTCTGGTCCCCACATTATAAGAAAGATGTGGAGGCATTGGAGAGGGTACAGAGGAGGTTTACCAGGATGTTGCCTGATATGGAGGGCAGGTCTTATGAAGAGAGGCTGAGGATTTGAGGTTGTTTTCGTTAGAAAGAAGGCGGCTAAGGGAGACCTTATTGAAACATATAAGATGATTAGAGGTTTGATAGGGTGGACAGTGATAGCCTTTTTCCTAGGATGGAGAAAGCTAGCACGAGGGGACATAGCTTTAAATTAAGGGGTGATAGTTATAGGACGGATATCAGAGGTAGGTTCTTTACCCAAAGGGTGGTTCGGAGTGGAATGCCCTGCCTGCTGCAGTTGTAGATGCCCAAGTTTGGTGGCGTTTAAGAGGTTAGTGGATAAGTTTATGGATGAAAAGGGAATGGTTTAGGTTAGAGGGTCACTGCTTGTTCCTATTGTCGGTGCAACATCGAAGGCCGAAGGGCCTGTTCTGCGCTGTAACGTTCTATGTTCCTCCCTCTCCCCCTTTCCCCTCTTCTTCCCGTCCCTCCTCACCACCATATATCCTCCTCATCCACAACCCACCTCCTTAGCCCCCAACTCTTCCCTCCTCACTCCCACCCTCTTCCTCACCCTCTCCTCCATACCCCATCGCCCCCCATCGCCCCTCCCCCATCGCCCCCCCGCTCCCCCCATCGCCCCACCCCCCTCGCCCCTCACCCCCCTCTCCCATCGCCCCCTCCCCCATCGCCCCACCCCCCATCGCCCCCCCCCCATCGCCCTCCCCCCCGCTCCCCCATCGCCCCTCCCCCATCGCCCACCCCCCATCGCCCCTACCCCCATCGCCCCTCCCCTATCGCCCCTCCCCCCCGCTCCCCATCGCCCCCCATCGCCCCTCCCCCACGCCCACCCGCTCCCCCATCCCGCCCCTCCCCCCATCGCCCCTCCCCCCTCGCCCCCATCGCCCCTCCCCCATCGCCCCACCCCCCCATCGCCCCACCACCCCGTCCCCCTCCCCCCCGCTCCCACCATCGCCCCTCCCCCATCGCCCCTCCCCCATCGCCCCTCCCATCGCCCCTCCCCTATCGCGCCCCTCCCCCTCGCTCCCTCCCCCTCCCCCCCGCCCCCCATCGCCCTCCCCCCATCGCCCCTCCCCCCTCCTCCCGCTCCTTTTGTTAAAATAAGAAATCTTCGCTCATCGGGGACCCGGCCGGGAGCGGGAGTCCCATCTCTGGAGCCCGATATCGGCGAGATTCCCGTCATTGGAGCCCGATGTCGGCGAGATTCCCGTCATTGGAGCCCGATGTCGGCGAGATTCCCGTCTCTGGAGCCCGATATCGGCGAGATTCCCGTCATTGGAGCCCGATGTCGGCGAGATTCCCGTCTCTGGAGCCCGATATCGGCGAGATTCCCGTCATTGGAGCCCGATACCGGCGAGATTCCCGTCTCTGGAGCCCGATATCGGCGAGAGTCCCGTCTCTGGAGCCCGATATCGGCGAGATTCCCGTCTCTGGAGCCCGATATCGGCGAGATTCCCGTCTCTGGAGCCCGATATCGGCGAGATTCCCGTCTCTGGAGCCCGATGTCGGCGAGATTCCCGTCTCTGGAGTCCGATATCGGCGAGATTCCAGTCTCTGGAGCCATATCGGCGAGAGTCCCGTCTCTGGAGCCCGATATCGGCGAGAGTCCCGTCTTTGGAGCCCGATATCGGCGAGATTCCAGTCGCTGGAGCCCGATACCGGCGAGATTCCCGCTCTGGAGCCCGATACCGGCGAGATTCCGTCTCTGGAGCCCGATACCGGCGATATTCCCGCCTCTGGAGCCCGATACCGGCGAGATTCCCGTCTCTGGAGCCCGATATCGGCGAGAGCCCCTCTCTGGAGCCCGATATCGGCGAGATTCCCGTCTCTGGAGCCCGATATCGGCGAGAGTCCCGTCTCTGGAGCCCGACATCGGCGAGAGTCCCGTCTTTGGAGCCCGATATCGGCGAGATTCCAGTCGCTGGAGCCCGATACCGGCGAGATTCCCGTCTCTGGAGCCCGATACCGGCGAGAGTCCCGTCTCTGGAGCCCGATACCGGCGAGAATCCCGTCGCTGGAGCCCGATATCGGCGAGAGCCCCGTCTCTGGAGCCCGATATCGGCGAGATTCCCGTCTCTGGAGCCCGACATCGGCGAGAGTCCCGTCTCTGGAGCCCGATACCGGCGAGAATCCCGTCGCTGGAGCCCGATATCGGCGAGAATCCCGTCGCGGAAGCCCGCTGGCCGGGAGCTCTCGCTGGGATAGTGAGGAAAGTGATGTCTTGCACCCATTGCTGTCCTGCTGATCCTAAAGGTGTTTCCTTGCTTTGATCCTTCTCCCAAATCACCTCTGGGCTGACCAGCTATTGGACCATGAGGTTCTTCACACCCAGCTGTCCTCCTCTCTGATGTGGGGAAGTGAGGATAGGGATGGGTTTGGGTGTTATGGGAATGGAAATAGGAGGAGGCTATTCGGCCCATCCAGCCTGTTCCTCTATTCAGTCTGGTTAGGGCTGATTGTGCATTTCATTGCCTTTTCCTCCCACACTAATTATCTCCTACTCCTTTCTCTCATTTAGAAATCTATCAATCTCTGCTTTAAACATACTCAATGATTGGATTCCCTCTGGGATAGGGAATTCCAAAGATCCACAACCCTCTGAGGAAAGGAAAACTTCTCATCTTGGTCCTAAATGACTTTACCCTTATTTTGAAGCTGTTCCCCCTCCTCCTCCTCCCCACCGTGTTTCAGACTCTCCACAAGGGAAACATCTTAGCCACATCTACCCTGCCTATTCCTTTGAGTATGTAGTGGGTTTCAATGAGATCCCCTTTCAGTTTCCAATAAGACAATCCCACCATCCCTGGAACAAGTTTGATGAACCTTTGTTACGCTCCCTCCCTCCGTGGCAATACTCTCTTTCCTGAGGTAAGTTGACCATTCAATGCTCCGGGTGCAGTCTAACCAAGCTTCGAGATAATTACAATCATAAAATCCCCACACTGCAGAAAGAGGCCATTCAGCCCATTGAGTCTACACTAACAGCAAACCAATCCCCATAACTCCCTGTATTTACCCTGCTAATCCACCTGATATGAAGGGGCAATTTAGTGTGGCCAATTAACCTAACCCCGAACATTTTTGGATTGTGGGGTTGAGGCCAGAGGAAACCCATGCAGACATGGGGGGAATGTACAGTCTTCATTGAAGTCTTTCTGTACTCCCATGCTCAAATTCTCTTGCAATTGAATCCAATATACCATAGAAACATAGAAGAACTACAGCACAAGCAGGCCCTTCGGCCCACAAGTTGTGCCGAACATGTCCCTACCTACTGAGCACACCTCTAACCCTCTATCTTACTGAGTTCCATGCACTTATCCAAAATCTCTTAAAAGACCCATATCCTTCCAAACTGCCTGCTACATCGGCATGCTAGCTTTCAATGGCTTATTGATGAGGGCACCCAGAACTTTTATACCTGTAAAAAGTGTTTCAGGGGCGGGACGAGGAGATGGATGTGGGTTAAGTGAGGGTGTATGGAGGAGCTGATGGGGGCACAGGAGAGAGAATGAGGTGGTACATGGAGAGTACTGGCAAGGGCCAGCTGGAGGGGCAGAGCCTAATGGGGCCCATTTCAAAAGGGCGCTCCAATTTCAAAGTCACATTTAAGGATTCAATGGGTTGGCCAAAGTATATTGTCCCTGGTATTAGGGGTGTGTGTGTGTGATAGACGGATTAGCCATGGTGAATGCATAGGGTTACTGGGATAGGGCAAAGGGGAGTGGGGAGGGAAGTCTTGGATGGGATGCTCTTTCAGGGAGTCAGTCTAGACTCATAGAGTTATAGAGGTTTACAGCATAAAAAGAGGCCCTTTGGCCCAACTTGCCCATGCTGTCCTTTCTTTTTAAAACCCCTAATCTACTCCCAATTGCCCACATTTGGCCCATATCCCTCTATACCCATCTTACACATGTAAACGTCTAAGTGTTTTTTAAAAAACAAAATTGTACCCGTTTCTACTACTACCTCTGGCAGACACTCACCACCCTTTGTGTAAAAAAATTGCCCCACTGGATACTTTTGTATCTCCCCCCTCTCACCTTAAACCTATCTGTCTAGTTTTAGGTTCCCCTACCTTTGGGAAAAGATATTGACCATCTAGCTGATCTGTGCCCCTCATTATTTTATAGACCTCTATAAGGTCACCTCTCAGCCTCCTAGAGTATCTCCAGCCTCTCCTTATAACTCAATCCATCAAGTCTCGATAGCATCCTAGTAAATCTTTTCTGCACTCTTTCTAGTTTAATAATATCCTTTCTATAATAGGGTGACCAGAATTGCACACAGTATTCCAAGTGTGGCCTTATCAAGGTTCTTTTAAACTTCAACAAGATGTCCCAACTCCTGCATTCAGTGTTCTAACCGATGAAACCAAGCATGCCGAATGCCTTCTTCACCACTCTGTCCACCTGTGACTCCACTTTCAAGGAGCTATGAACATGTACTAGATCTCTTTGTTCTGTAACTCTCCTCAGTGCCTTACCATTAACTGAGTAAGTCCTACTCTGGTTCAATTGACCAAAATGCATCACTTTGCATTTGTCTAAATTCAACTCCATCTGCCATTCGTCAGCCCACTGACCCAATTGATCAAGATCGTGTTGCAGTTGCAGATGGGCTGAACAGCCTCCTTCTGTATTATATGGATTCAGTAGTTCTATAGACCCCTCCCCCCACCCCACAGAAATATAGACACTCTCCCGTAAAGATTGGAACCCCCTCCATAAATACTGGGATCCCATACCCCCTTCCTCCCAATAAAGACTGGACACCTCCCAGTGGAAGTCAGGACCCCATCCCAAAGTGATTGGGACTCCCCTCATACAGAGTTCAGACACCTTCTCCCATCAGAGATCAGGACTCCCCAACCCTCCCCTCCGCCCCCAGCCACAGAGATCTGGACAACCCTCTTCAAGCATCGAGGCAAACCAACAACAACATTGGGATATCCGCTCTGCCACTTTGACAGCATTGAGGCACTGGTCTCCCCTCAGCTACCTCACTGGCATCATGACTCTCTTCTCTTTCTCTCCCCAACCAGACATAAGGAGGACGCCTAACCAATGGAGGAGTGTTCCCCGGAGCAGACTGGGAATGGAGGGACACAAACGAATGGTTTAGTTGGACCAATGAGCAGCACAGGCTTGGAGGGCCGAAGGGCCTGTTTCCTGTGCTGTAGTGTTCTTTGTTCTTTGTAAGACTACATGCCAACAAAAGCTAAAACATCTTCCTTTAAAACCAGCTGAGTTGATTTTAAGGACATACACAATGCCATTAAAAGGTTACATGATGGTGAACATAGACTTGGGTGGAGAAATAGCAGGGTTGCCTCTCCAGATGGTCCATGATAATTTTCGAGCTCGATTTTGGAGATCATGATTGGAGCAGGTAAAATTTACCTGGAGTGCTGTCAACAGATTGGTCGATGCTGAAACAGACCTACAGCACTTTCTGGCTGTGTCCCTTTGGCCCAGGAGCTGTACTTAACTTTATACCCCGGGAAGACCCCCACAACAGGTTCATGTCTACATAATGTCAAGCTAATCCCCACTGAATATCAACAAAGAACTCCTAATAGTGTTGATGAACAGAGGGATCTTGGTGTATGTGTGCATAGATCCCTGAAAGTTGGCAATCAAGTCGATAAGGTTGTTAAGAAGGCATACGGAGTCTTAGCTTTTATTGGTAGGGGGATTGAATTTCGGAGCCGCAACGTCATGTTGCAACTGTACAAAACTCTAGTGCGGCCGCACTTGGAGTATTGTGTGCAGTTCTGGTCCCCGCATTATAAGAAAGATGTGGAGGCATTGGAGAGGGTACAGAGGAGGTTTACCAGGATGTTGCCTGGTATGGAGGGCAGGTCTTATGAAGAGAGGCTGAGGGATTTGAGGTTGTTTTCGTTAGAAAGAAGGCGGCTAAGAGGAGACCTTATTGAAACATATAAGATGATTAGAGGTTTAGATAGGGTGGACAGTGATAGCCTTTTTCCTAGGATGGAGAAAGCTAGCACGAGGGGACATAGCTTTAAATTAAGGGGTGGTAGTTATAGGACGGATGTCAGAGGTAGGTTCTTTACCCAGAGGGTGGTAAGAGTATGGAATGCCCTGCCTGCTGCAGTTGTAGATGCGCCAAGTTTGGTGGCGTTTAAGAGGTTAGTAGATAAGTTTATGGATGAAAAGGGAATGGTTTAGGTTAGAGGGTCATTGCTTTTTCTTAATTGGTCAGCGCAACATCGAAGGCCGAAAGGCCTGTTCTGCGCTGTAATGTTCTATGTTCTAAAGAACAAAGAACAGCACAGCACAGGAAACAGGCCCTTCAGCCCCACAAGCCCGTGCCGCCCATTTTAACACACTCAGTGAGTGCCTTATTCAAGCCTTTTGTCGCTCGTCGACACTTTTGTCTACCTCTAGTGGAACTCCACAATAATAGGGGTGGAAATTCAAGGAATTGTATGTACGCCAGAATAAGGGACATCCAATTAAGGGACAATTTATTGACGCCAATCAGACTAAAAAGCACGTTTTTGGGATGTGGGAGAACACCAGAGCACCCGGAGGAAACCCACACAAGCATGTGTCAGGATGGGATGGGGTAAGGTAGGGGGGTGGGGTGGGGTGGGGTGGGGGGCGGATGGTAGGAGAGCGATGAAAGTCCCAGTCCCGTGGTTTACATGGATTTCAGCAAGGCGTTTGATAAAGTACCCCATGCAAGACTTCTTGAGAAGGTGAGAGGGCATGGGATTCAAGGGGCTTTGGCCTTGTGGATCCAGAAATGGCTTGCCTGCAGAAGGCAGAGAGTAGTTGTGAATGGGTCTTTTTCTGCATGGAGGTCGGTCACCAGTGGAGTGCCCCAGGGATCTGTTCTGGGACCCTTGCTGTTTGTCATTTTCATAAATGACCTGGATGAGGAAGTGGAGGGATGGGTTAGTAAGTTCGCCGATGATACGAAGGTTGGTGGTGTTGTGGATAGTCTGGAGGGATGTCTGAAGTTGCAGCGAGACATAGATAGGATGCAAGACTGGGCGGAGAAGTGGCAGATGGACTTCAACACGGATAAATGTGTGGTGGTCCATTTTGGCAGGACCAATGGGATGAAGCAGTATAATATCAAGGGTAGGAGTCTTGGCAGTGTTGGGGAGCAGAAGGATCTTGGGGTCTGAGTCCATAGGTCTCTTAAATCTGCCCCGCAAGTGGAGGATGTGGTCAAGAAGGTGTATGGTGTACTGGCCTTCATTAATCGAGGGATTGAGTTTAGGAGTCAGGAGGTAATGCTGCAACTTTATAAGACCCTTGTCAGACTCCACTTGGAGTGTTGTGCGCAGTTCTGGTCACCTCACTATAGGAAGGATGTGGAAGCTATTGAGAGGGTGCAGAGGAGATTTACAAGAATGTTGCCTGGATTGGGGGGCAGGCCTTATGAAGATAGGTTGAGAGAGCGAGGTCTCTTCTCCCTGGAAGATGAAGGTTGAGAAGCGACCTGATAGAGGTTTATAAGATGTTGAGAGGAATAGCTAGGGTGGGTTCTCGGAGCCTATTTCCCAGGGCTGAAATGGTCGCTACGAGAGGACACAGGTTTGAGGTGCTGGGAGGCAAGTACAGAGGAGATGTTAGAGGTAAGTTTTTCACTCAGAGGGTGGTGAGTGAATGGAATCGGTTGCCATCAGTGGTGGTAGAGGCAAACTCGCTGGGGTCTTTTAAGAGACTTCTGAATGAGTACATGGGATTTAATGGGATTGGGAGTTACAGATATTTCTATGGCCTGCTAAGTATCGATATGATCAGCACAACTTGTGGGCCGAAGGGCCTCTTTGTGCTGTGGTGTTCTATGTTCTAATAAGTACTGACTAATGGCATGCTATATATTAAAATGAGCTTCACAGGGTCCTGTGGAATGCTTCTCACCATTCCAGCAGCAAGAACCCTGAAAGGTCAGAACTTAGAAACTTATTGGCACAAATCATGCTTTCAGATTTTGAGTGTGTGATACTATTCCCCTGGATGGAGGGTGCGGATTCAAACTCACCCTACCATTTCCAACAAATGTGATGCATTTGAAGTCCTTTCCAGGATTAGTAAATTATTGTGGCAAATTTGTTCTTCACTTAGGCACCTTATTGTAAATATTACTTAATTTATTACACTCGAAGTAGTCATGAGATTGCCCAACAGAATGGGCGGAAGTATACAAGGATGTCGAATATGCTTTGCAGAAGTCTGAATTATTGGTTCATTTTAATCCGAAAGTACCATCACTGCTTGCTTGTGACACTTCATCTTAGGGAATAGGGGCAGTTGTTTTACATATTCTGCCTTCAGGAGAGGAATGACCAATTTAAGGGTGTTCAAATGGTCAGTGGATAGGCATATGGATAGCATTGGAATAGTTTAGGTTAGTGGGTCATAAGATTGGGTCCATTGGTCAGCGCAATATCGAGGGCCAAAGGGTCTGTACTGCGCTGTAATCTTCTATGTTCTATATTCTAATAGCTTTTCCTTTACATACTCTGTCTAGTGCTGAATCTAACTGTGCTCAGTTACAAAAGCAAGCAATTCTTGGAATATGAAAGTCTCATCATTATTTATATGGCCATCATTTCCCGTTATTGACTGATCATCAATTCTAAACTATTCTTTCTGGGATGTGTAAAGAGAAAACTCTGTGAGCCGCTACACATGGTGGATGGTCACTGATCTTATCTGCACACTGCTCGATATAAAGTACCATCAGTCAGGGTGCCATACTAATGCTGATATATTATTATACTTATCATTACTTATTGAAAAGATTGCCTGTGACTCCGAGATTAAGTAAAATATCCTATAGCTCTCCCAATACTCGCTGCTCCTTCGATTATTCTGGATGTTTTCACCTCCACTTCGCGAGGTCATTGTAAATGCTCACGTTCAGATGAACTTTCTGGGATATTGGAGTGATTTTAGTTTGAGCACTGGTTCTGGGCGCCATGAAGGATTTGAAGGCATTAGAAAAAGTACAGAAAGTACTTACAGGGATAAGGACAGGAATTGTTAATACAAGAACATCCTAAAAGTAAGCCTGACAAAGATGTACCTTATAAGCTCCTTCACTTGGGGAAATATTGTGGACAATCGGCTCATGTAGAAACCAGTGCTCAAAGTTTGAACAAAGAAAATTACAGCACAGGAACAGGCCCTTCAGCCCTCTAAGCCTGCACCAACCATGCTGCCCGATTAAACTAAAACTCCCTATCCTGCAGACCATATCCCTCTATTCCCATCCTATTCATGTATTTGTCAAGACACCCCTTAAAAGTCACTATCGTATCCGCTTCTAAGTACCTCCCCTCACAGCAAGTTCCAAGCACCCACCACCCTCTATGTAACAAATCTGCCTCATACATCTCCTTTAAACTTTGCCTCTCATACCTTAAACCTGTGCCTCCTAGTAATTGACTCTTCCACTGTGGGAAAAAGCTTCTGACTATCCACTCTGTCCATGCCTCTCATAATCTTATACAGTTCTATCAGGTCACCCCTCAACATCTGTCATTCTATGCTTCTCCAACCTGTCCTCATAGGTAATGCCCTCTGTACCAGGCAAACATCCTGATAAATCTTTTCTGAAACCTCTCAAAAGCCTCCACATCTTTCTGGTACTGTGGCAACCAGAATTGAACATGATATTCCAAGCACGACCTAATGAAGGTTCTATAAAAATGCCTCATGGTTCAACTGACCAAACTGGCAACATCTGACATGCTCAGTGGAAGGTCTGAGGTGGTACAGGTTAGGATTTGTCTTGATTCTTCCAATCACCAGTGAGCACAATATGGATGTCCCAACTAATCCCACATCAGATCCTTTGTGAGGACAGGATCCACAGGAGAGAATGTAATCATTTGCAACTTGGCACCTTGACCAATAAGCAGTCAGTCCAGCACTAGAGGGATGAGGAACTTCAGTTATGTGGATAGATCACAGAAGCTGGGGTTGTTCCATTAGAGAAGAAAAGTTCACATTTGTGCCCTATGCCCACAAGCGCCTGAAGACAGTGGACAGTTTTACTTTAAAGAACAAAATGACGCAAGGACAATTTACCTCAATCCAAAATGAAACCTACGGGGCAAGCTGGCCTTTTGTGATTTTTGCACAGATAAAGAACTAAGTAAGATCTCTGGAAATTCATGAAGTTGTGATTGCCCATGGCTCGAATAACCTCCCCTTGAAATGGCATCCGGGACACCAAACTATTTGTGAACTTACAGCTCCCGCTATCTCGATATTTACAGAAATTCAAATTCAATGTCCCATCGCCACACCATCCCACTGCAACTCCCCTCCTGCCACCCACCCCCACCAGCCAAGATTACATGCCTGCAAACTCAAAATCCAACATAGGGAGAAACCAATTTATCATAGGTAGGTGTGAACAGCTACCATTCACTCTCCATTGTGTGGCAATGGTTTCTAATATCTGCGAGGGAGAGGTCAGACTGGAGATTGAAAGGGTCTCAGCAGGACCATCCTTCAGCACGAAGAAATGAGCCTGTCTAATGGAAAACAGCCATCGCAGGCAGTGAGACAGGGGCTAATTTGTCTTTTGACAATGTGCCCAGGGGTCTGGAGTGAAAATCTTGTTGTGTCTCCGGGGAGAAACAGCGTCAGTTTTCAGTCAGAACCTGAGGCATTGCCATTTGTGAGGAAAATTCGGCCCAGGATGTTGTTGTGAGATTGAAATGTAATTAACTGAGCACTGGATTGGTGCAGGAGTGAACGATAGAGAATGCTGACTTCTGCTTTGTCATATACCAAGTGGCCTGGGGTCTGTCTGCTACAGGGTCTCCTAAAGATTTCCAAAAAGTAATTAAGATAAGATTCAAATCAGAATTTAAATGGATTAAATGGAATCTGTGCTGGCTGGTAAAATGCAAATGTTTCTGAAGATAGAACTGAATTTTAGTTCAAGATTCAAGAGTTTTTGGAGACAGACCATTGGACATTGTTTGGTGGATTCAGGCTAATCACTCATCTCCCCCATCTCCCCACTTTCTCACCCACTCTCCCCACCCACACACCTTCTCCCACACCAACACCCTGAGCCACACTTTCCAGCCACTCTCCCCACCCACACACTCCAACCAAATACCTCCCCCCCAAACCTACACACTCCACCGACACACCTCCTCCCCACCCACACACAGCCCCCACACATATCCTTCCCCCACTCTCCCCACCCACACATCTCCTCCCCATGTATCTCCAAGCCACCTACCTACTCCCTCCCCCATCACTCTATCCCAGCCATACACCACCTCTACATATCCCTTGATCCCAGCAAGCCCTATTCATTCCATATCCCACAGATACAATCCCCTCACTCTCCATCTGAATCAATCTCAGATTCTCGGCTCCTCACCTTATCCTCAATGCAGACTGAACCCCTCGATGATATAGTCTTTAATCCCTCCTGCAACAGCCTCTTCAGTATTTTATCTCTTATTCCTAATCACCGTCTGAGTGAAAAATGTCCCTGAAATCTCTCAGCTATCTCAGCCCAGATCTCAAAATGTTCAGTCCAGTTTGCCTGTGTTCCAGTCGCCTCTGACCTCTGCATTTGCAAACAGCTCCCCCCTCCCCCTAGAACGGAAATGGGGAGCACCAGCAACCCCTCCCCGCATCACTCAGACACAAAGGTGACCCAACCTGAATCTCCCCAACTCGGCCCCCCTGTCCTCCTCAGATTCACTTCAGGCCACACACCCCCCCCTGCCCTTCAAACCATGTACCTTGGCAGTGTCAACATTGCACTGCTCCCTGCCACTGATACCCTGCACATGGGCCTCCAGGGGGCTCAAAGAGATAGATCTGTGGATATTTCCCATCTGGCATTGGCAGGTTACAGAGAAAGGCTCCCCCAAAACATTGTGGGTGTTGGGTGAACTCAGCTTAGGGGCAAAATGTTGATCTTGTCACTGTCGCTTGGGATGGGGATCCCATGGTTGACTAAAAGGTCCACTGTCACTATAGAAGCTCCATCTGCACTGTCCCCCAAACACTCCCAGGACAGGTACAGCACAGGGTTAGATACAGAGTAAACCTCCCTCTACACTGTTCCCATCAAACACTTCCAGGATCAGTACAGCACGGGGTTAGATACAGAGTAAAGCTCCTTCTACACTGTCCCCCCATCAAACACTTCCAGGATCAGTACAGCACGGGGTTAGATACAGAGTAAACCTCCCTCTACATTGGCCCCATCGAACACTCCCAGGACAGGGACAGCACAGGGTTAGATACAGAGTAAAGCTCCCTCTACACTGTCCCCATCAAACACTTCCAGGACAGATATAGCATGGCGCTAGATACATAGTAAAGCTTTTTCTGCACTAAATCAGTTCTGTCTGATTGCAATCTCTAAATAACATTTTTCAGGATTAGACTCAGATCAAGATTTCAAGGCCATTTGTCTAATTTGCTGGTTAATATAATTCACCATCTGCAGAAACACTGTTAACGAAACATGTTCTCATGGCAACATGCAGCTTTAATAAATCTTTGCTAAATAAAACATTGCCCAATTAAAATCCTGTGTTCTGTAATGTCAGTTTTAAACACCCAATGATGATTTGAGCAAGGAAAGATACAGACACTGATATTGATGTTGTGGGGAGACAGTGTGACGGTGAGAGTCCTTGGCTGCTGTTCTGCCTTCAAATGGCAACTGGTGAAAGTTAAATCAATTAATAGTCTGCAAATTTAATTTTATGAAATTCATTTATAGGATGTGGGTGTCACTGGCTAGACCAGCATTAATTCCAATCCCTAATTGCTCTTGAGAAGGTGATGGTGAGCTGCCTTCTTTAACCTCTGCAGTCCCAGGAGTGTAGACAGAGTGATGTTAATGAGGGAGTTGCAGGACTTTGACCCAGTGACAGTGAAGGAACGCCCGATATATTCCCAGGTCAGGATGGTGAGTGACTTGGGCAGGATAAAGGCAGTGAGGTGAAGATGTAGTGAGGGAATGTTCTATTTCAGAAAGCTAATTGGCAAAGGTGCTGTGAAGTTATTTATAAGTTATAAATGCTGGTAAAATGCTAAGAGTGGTAAACAATTGTCTGCTTCTAAGGTGGTTGAGTTTTGTCTGTGTGCTGGGAAGCTGCAGGTCCAAGAATCCTGTACAAATTGAAACATTGTATTGTTGTGGGAAATTTACCACTTTGGAGTCAGACTTGGAGGTTTCAACAATACAGTTTTATTTCAGATAAAGCTTTGGGAGAAAGCACTGGTATTCTGCAGTACTTAGCAGCTACCTTCTCAGCTACACAATGGTAGCTGATCATTTTTATATCTTTTAGACAATAGGCTGTATAGACATTAGCCATTAACACATCAATACAAGCAGACAGATACAGGCATGGGCAGTTAACACATCGTTACAAGCAGACAGATACAGGTATAGGCAGTTAACATATTGTTGTTCATAGAATGGATACATTTATACAGTTATATCTTCTAATAATGATTGGTTTCGATCTATACATTCAGTGGTTGATCTTGTTATATTTATGTATTTATTCCCCATCTGTGGCTGACCTTATTATCAGATTCATTGATCTGGGACTGCTCTTATCTAAAGTATAAAGACTCTATAAAGGCCACCACTCCCAGCTCAAAATGGAGAGAAGCAGAGACCACCTACCAGCTGCCTGCTCACAGTTTTCTCAGAGAGACACACAAACTGGAATTTTCTGCCAGTGTAACAGCCACATTTAAGGTCTTAAGATCTCATTTCATCTCAGGAGAACAGAAGGACAGAAGAAAGGACATTTCAGGAAGATGACAAACCAGGTTGCATTTTGAATGTGGCTAAAAATTATATTTTCTATTTGTTAATAAGTGGGAATTGTAATGATCTAAACAACATTCCATTAGGATAGTATTTTACTCAGTTTGTTAATAGCTTAGTTAGCCTGTTTACCATGAGTTAGATCTCAAACAATGACGAGACGGAGTATAGGAATGAGATCGAGAATCTGGTGAACTGGTGCGGCAACAACAATCTCTCCCTCAATGTCAACAAAAATGAAGGAAATTGTCATCGACTTCAGGAAGCATAAAGGAGAACAAGCCCCTCGCTACATCAACAGGGATGAAGTAGAAAGAGTTGAAAGCTTCAAGTTATTAGGTGTCCAGATCACCAACAACCTGTCCTGGTCCCTCTCCATGCCGACACTATAGTTAAGATAGCACATCAACGCCTCTACTTTCTCAGAAGACTAAGGAAATTTGGCAAGTCAGCTACAACTCTCACCAACTTTTACAGATGCACCATAGAAAGCATTCTTTCTGATTGTATCACAGCTTGGTATGGCTCCTGCTCTGCCTAAGAGTGCAATGAACTGCAAAAGGTTGTGAATGTAGCCCAATCCATCTCACAAAGCAGCCTCCCATCCATTGACTCTGTCTACACTTCCAGCTGCCTCGGCAAAGCAGCCAGCATGATTAAGGATCCCCACGCATCCCGGACATTCTCTCTTCCACTTTCTTCCATCAGGAAAAAGATACAAAAGCCTGAGGCCACGTACCGACCGACTCAAGAACAGCTTCTTCTCTGCAACCATCAGACTTTTGAATGGACCTACCTTGCATTAAGTTGATCTTTCTCTACACCCCAACTATGACTGTAACAGTGCATTCTGCATTCTTTTATTTCCATCTCTATGAATGGTATGCTTTATCTGTATAGCACAGAAGAAACAATACTTTCCACTATATGTTAATACAAGTGACGATAATAAATCAAATCAAATCAAAATCAAAAAAAAAAGTTACTTGTTTCTTTTAAAGAGAGAGTCTCAGGGAGTAATTTTTTGATTGAACCATGAAAAACTGCTGTCGGCATTTTTCACAGACATTTTATAAGGTTATGAAGGGAAGGTACTTTGAGTGGTTGAAGGTTGGTTCTCAGAGAGACGATTACCCTCCCCTACATAACAAAGGATTGAACTGGAGCCAACCTTTACACACTTTTATATTTATTTTTAGATTGTGACATTATAGGCACACATTCCCTAAATCAACAACTCTCGTCATGGTCTCCATTCCTTTATAAAGATTCAAATAATTGTCCAATTAATATCCACCACATGCATAAAACTGAGCGCAATTAGTATACAATCAACAGGAGTTCTAGGGCTTGGGGCCCAGGTAACTGTCGGTACAATTTTGAACTGTATAATTCTGGGGGTGCTCAGAAAGCCACAGTTGGAAGCATGCAGATATTTTGGAGTGTTGCTGTGTGAGAGGGGGTTTTTAAAATTGAAGCGTTGGCAGCCCAAATGCCGATGTTGATCAGAGAATAAAGAGATAGTAGGCAAGCAAGACACGGTGCTGACAAGGACATAGACTGCACAGTCAGAGAGCTTTGCCAACTTTGCTCATGTGTGTTTACTCTTGGTGTGCCCTCCCTGCTGAGCATCAGAGCTGACACTAGTCCCGTGATCAGCACATATCCATTCCGACACACGTTCACCAACAAACCTACAATGTGGACAAGAGGAAGATGTTTATTGGCTGCCAATTCCTCACTCTCCACCCCCTACTTTAGCTCAATAACATTCCAGCTGGGATCTGCAAACTCCACACAAAACTGCATCAGGATCCCCCCCATTGTTGTCCTCATCCAGGATAAAATTCCTGGGGAAGGATGAGCAGAGGTCAAAGCTCATTGCCAGTGTGTAGATGATGAGATATGAGGAGTGGACATGATCATCTCGGGCTCCAGACTGGAGAACAACGGAGGCTGAGAGACAAGCTCACTGAGGAATACTAAACAGGAAAGCGGTTGGGTAAGATTTAAGCCGAGTGACATTTCAAAGTCAGGAAATGAATGAAAAATAAATTCAAAGCAGACATCAGGAAAGCATCCTTCAGTGGGAAATATCTGGAATGTTCTCTCAGTGAAGTAAGGAACCCTCCAAAGTTCTCTCAGATAGATAATGGCAGAATTCAGGAATAGAGGGATGGAATAGAGAGAATTGGAGAATTCATAACTACAGGGATGTTAAAGGATGGAGAACATAGAACACTACAGCACAAACAGGCCCTTCGGCCCACAAGATATGCCGATCATATCCATACCTACCAGGCCATAGAACTATCTGTAACTCCCAATCCCATTAAATCCCATGTACTCATCCAGAAGTCTCTTAAAAGACCCCAGCGAGTTCGCCTCTAGCACCACTGACGGCAGCCGATTCCATTCACTCACCACCCTCTGAGTGAAAAACTTACCTCTAACATCTCCTCTGTACTTGCCCCCCAGCACCTTAAACCTGTGTCCTCTCGTAGGAACCATTTCAACCCTGGGAAATAGCCTCCTAAAATCCGCTCTAGCTATTCCTCTCAACATCTTATAAACCTCTATCAGGTCACCTCTCAACCTTCGTCTCTCCAGGGAGAAGAGACCTAGCTCTCTCAACCTATCTTCATAAGGCATGCCCCCCAATCCAGGCAACATCCTTGTAAATCTTCTCTGCACCCTCTTAATAGCTTCCACATCCTTCCTATAGTGAGGCGACCAGAACTGCACACAGTACTCCAAGTGGGGTCTGACAAGGGTCTTATAAAGTTGCAGCATTACCCCCCGACTCCTGAACTCAATCCCTCGATTAATGAAGGCCAATACACCATATGCCTTCTTGACCACATCCTCCACTTGCGGGGCAGATTAAAGAGTCCTATAGACCCACACCCCAAGATCCTTCTGCTCCTCGACACTGCCAAGTTAAGGAACCAGAGCGAATGTATTTAGATAATAGATACTCAGGAAACTAAAGAAATAACAAAAAATGCTGGAAAATCTCAGGCGATCTGACAGCATCTGTGGAGAGATCATAGAGCAACATTTCAAGCCTAGATGACCCTTCATTAGAGCTAAAGACAATCGAAAATAGGATGAGATTTGATTTGATTTGATTTATTATTGTCACATGTTTTAAGATACAGTGAAAAGTATTGTTCCTTGCGCAAGTTACAGACAAAGCATACCGCTCATAGAGAAGGAAGGGAAAAATGCAGAGTGTAGTGTTACAGTCATGGTGTCGAGAAAGATCAACTTAATGCAACTTGTCTCGTCCACTCAAAAGTCTGACAGCAGCAGGGAAGAAGTTGTTTTTGAATCGGTTTTTGAATGACCTCAAACTTTTGTACCTTTTTCCTGACGGATGAAGGTAGAAGGGAGAATGTCCGGGGGTGTGTGAGAGTCCTTAATTATTCTGGCTGCTTTGCTGAGGCAGCGGGAAGCGTAGACAGAGTCAATGGATGGGAGGCTGGTTTGTGTGGTGGATTGGGCTAGATTCATGACCCTTTGTAGTTCCTTGCGGTCTTGGGCAGAGCAGGAGCCCACACCAAGCTGTGATACAACCAGAAAGAATGCTTTGTTCTGTTAGGGTGACGAGGGAGCAGGGAGGGGGATAGTGGGAGCTGGGGAGGGGGGGGGGGTGAATGTTTTCAGTCACATTGCTGCCATGTTTTAACTCATTCCATTCAGCTGGTAGCCCTATCCTCGCTCACCTGAACTGACTGTTGTGCTAACTACTGCACCGTTGCGCCACTAACCATTAGAAAGTTTATGTTAAAGGTAACTCCAACTTTTGTCTATACAGAGACTCTCTGACTCTGATACTCCCTTATGCAGTGCAGTCCATGGTCAGTACCAACATATTGAATGTGGAGAGGGTGTAGCACTGCAGCCAACACACGGCCAACCAGAGAACACTTCCACCCTTACTGCCCGCAGGTCGGATGAATTTACAGATTGATAATTGGTCTGTTTCGCCGTGTTATGAATGCATTTTCCTTGGCCATCAAGTCCTGTGGTGGGACATGAACCCAAAGTTTTTGAGCTGAGAGCCAGGAACACTACCCACTGTGCCACAAAGCCCCGCACAGGGATAGAGAGAATGTAAGGATGTGATGCAATGAATCTTTTGATGGAATTGATTGCATGCTTACCATGTTTGTTTTGCCTGAAGAATGTGTTACTCTGGTGGGACTGAGCCTTGCCTTGGGCAGAAGCAATTGGCTCACAGATGCTATCCTGATGTGGGAAGCTCCGCCACATTCCTTTATTTCCTAACAGATTTAATTTGACATTTCGTGCATTCAAACCTCAGCATGGCAATGCCACATCCAGTCTGTGAGAAAGGCTGTTTGATTCCGCTCCCCCCCTCCTCCTAATCACTTCCTTCCTTGAAGAACACAGGAAGAGGAGGCCATTTGGCCCCTTGAGCTCGTTCTGCAATTCAATAAGGTCAGGGCTGATCTGAGCGTGGCTGGAGCTTCACATTCCTCTCTGCACCACCCAATCACCATCGATTCTCTCGATAATCAAAAATCTGTTTCAAAGCAGAAAGTCCTGGAAAAGTTCGGCCGGCCTGGGAGCAACTGTGGGAAAAGAAACAGGGTTAATGGACGGAACCTTCCCAAAAAAGTTTCCAGGTGTCATAACAGCGGGAGAACAGGAATCTTCCATGCTGGTTTTTTGGATAAGTTGGTGCATATGGAATTTTTCCACACTCTGCCGGGAGTTGCGGTAGCTGGGAGCTTTGCTCCAGTGATGGGAGGGGGCGGTGTTGGGGGGGGGAACCTATGTATACCAGAGAAACCAGCTCCAGAGCACTTGGGTACCCCAATCTCCCAATGAGCCGCCCCCACCCCTGCACGCCCCTTTATTTCAGAATTGTGACCAAGAGTTCACCCTCTTCTCCACTCCTCCATCTCCCTCCCCTCCTCCCTGCATCCCTCACCATCCCCTCTCACCCTCTTCACTGAGGTATCACTCATTCCCAGAGAGTAAGAGCCCCTCAGGATGGCCAGACTGGGGATGAGGTAATAAATCGCCTATAAGTTGGGACATCCACTCCGATGAGTGCCAGAGGCTCGTACTGAGTGGTCGAGGTACTGGGAGAGTTGCTCAGTGATGCTCCTTCTACATAAGAACATGAGAACCAGGAACAGGAGTAGACCATCAGGCCCCTCGAGCCTTCTCCACCATTCAATAAGATCATGGCTGATCTTTTCATGGACTCAGCCTCCAGGCAGCACAGCTCACACTGCTGGATACATGTGGATGGGGAATCAGCAGTCCAGTATAGCATGGATAGTCCTGGCCACCCAACAACCTCCCTTTCACTTCACATACCTGGCAGCTGGTGATGGATGGCAACAGGGGACTGGCACAAAACCAACTGGTGAAGATAGTGCCAGGGAAATGGCCAGTTACTGACACAATGTCATAGATCAGCTGTACATTAAGCAAATGGAATCCTTTGCATCCACACTTTAGGGGCACAGAAGCAGAAGTGAACTGTTCAGCCTACCATCTAATATGATCGCGGCTGATGGTTCATTCTAATTTCTTTTCTCCACACTACCTCCATATCCATAGGGTAGAATTTCTGAAATGTAGAATGAGTCCATTTGACCCATTGCGTCTGCACCCGACCACAGTCCCATCCGGAACCTATTCCTGCAACCCCACATATTTACCCTGCTAATTCCCCCTGACACTAGGGTCAATTTAACATGGTCAATCAACCTAACGTTCACATCTTGGGGCCGTGGGAAGGAACCAGAGCACCTGCAGGAAGCCCACGCAGACACGGGGAGAACGTGCAAAGTCCACACAGACAGTGACCCAAACTGGGAATCAAACCTGGGTCCCTGGCACAGTGAGGCAGCAGTGCTAACCTCTGTACCATTGTGCCACCTTTATATCATTGGTACTTAGAAATCTGTCAATCTCCGTCTCCAACACACTCAGTGAGTTTCCACATCTCTCTGGAATAGAGAATTCCAAAATTTCACAATCCTCTGAGTAAAGATAATTTCTCCTCATCTCAGATACAAGTGGCTTTCCTCCGGTTCTAGAGTCATCTTACCTGAATCCACCTTGTCTATCCCTTTGAAAGTTTCAATGAGATCATCTCTCATGCTTCAAAGCTCCAGCGAATACAGACCCAATTTCACTGAGCTCTCTTCATTAGACACTCCCACTATTCCTGGAACAGGTCCGGTGAAGCTTTGTTGTATCTCTCTGTGGCAATAATGTCCTTCCTGATGTAAAGGGACCTAAACAGCACACAGAACTCCCCGGGCAATCTGACCAAACTCCTGTACAATTTGCTATTCCTGTACCGAAACCCTCTTGTGATAAAGGCCACAACACCATTGTCCTTCCTAACTGCCTGCTGAACCTGCATGTTAGCCTCTATAATAGGATCAACCCTTGGACTTTAACCATTTACAATCTATATAAATAATCTGCAAGTGGGGACAGAGTGTAACATAGCAACGTTTGCGGATGGTAGTAAAGTAGGTGGGAAAGCAGGCACTGAAGAGGAGATAAAGATTTTTCTGGCAGATTTGGATAGGTTAGCATAATGGGCCAAAATTTGGCAGCTTGATTTTAATGTGGAAAAGTGTGAGTTTATCTATTTTGGCAGAAAAAATAGAAAGGGAAATTATTAATTAAATGAAATTCAAAATGCATCCGGGCAGAGGGATCTGGGTGTCTGTGTTAATGAGTTGCAGAAAGTTGGTATGCAGGTGCAGCACATAATAAAAAAGACAAATGGGATGTTATTTATTGCAAAAGGACTGGAGTATAAAAGTAGAGAAGTGATGTTGCAATTGTATCGGTGTTGGTGAGACCACATCTGGAACATTGCATCCAGTTTTGGTCTCCATATTTGAGGAAGGATGTGGTGGTATTGAAGGCAGTTCAGAGACGTTTCACCAGATTGAGTCTGTGACTGAAAGGGTTGGTGTATGAGGAGAGATTAAACAGTTTAGGTTTGTACTCACTGGAGTTTAGAAGGATGGGAGGATTTAACACAGACCAGTGTGAGGCATTGCACCTTGGAGGGGCAAACCAAAGTAGAACGTACAGGCTAAATGGTAGGATTCTGAAGAGTGCAGTTGGACAGAGGAATCTGGGAATACAGGTACAGAATTCCCTAAAAGTGACGTCACAGGTAAATGGGGTCGTAAAGAGAGCTTTTGGCCTTTATAAATCGGAGTATCGAGTATAAAAGTTGGAGGGTTATGGAAAGGTTATATAAGGCATTTATGAGGCCGAATTTAGAGTATTGTGTACAACTTTGGTCACCCTAGTTACCGAAAGGATATAAAAAAGGTTGAAAGAGTGCAGAGAAGGTTCACAAGGATGTTACCGGGACTTGAGAAGCTGAGTTACAGAGAGAGATTGAATAGGTTATGATTTTATTCCCTGGAATGTACAAGAATGAGGGGAGATTTGATAGAGGTGTATAAGATTTTGATGGGTATAGAAAGAATGAATGCAAGCAGGCTTTTTCCACTGAGGCTAAGGGAGAAAAAAACCAGAGGGCATGGGTTAAGGGTGAAAGGAGAAAAGTTTAAATGGAATATTAGGGGGCACTTCTTCACACAGAGTGGTGGGAATGAGCTGCCGGATAAAGTGGTAAATGCAGGGTCACTTTTAACATTTAAGGAAAACTTGGACGGGTTCATGGATGAGAGGGGAGTGGAGGGTTATGGTTTAAGCGCAGGTCAGTGGGACTAGGCAAAAAATGGTTCGGCACAAACAAGAAGGGCCAAAGGACCTGTTTTTGAGCTGTAATTTTCTATGGTTCTATGGGATCTGATCGAGCGATATAAAATAATAAAAGGGATTGATAAAATAAACGTGGATCAAATGTTTCCTCTTGTGGGGCAATCTTAAACAAGCAGACACAGGGATAGGCTGAGAGGCGATAGATTTAAAACTGAGATGAGGAAAGACCACTTCTCACAGAGGGGGATGAATTTGTGGGACTCGCGGCCCCATCGCATGGTGGAGTTTGAATCATTGAATGGTTTCAAGAAGGACATTGATATATTTCTCATTTAAAAAGGGAAAAGGGGATATAGGGAACAGGTGGGGAGGTGGAGACCAGGGAGAGATCAGCCATGATCTGATTGAATGTGGAGCAGGCTCAAAGAGCTGAACTTGCTGATTTCTGTTGCTAATTCCTATGTTGTTATGTTGCTATGACGTGGGCACCCAGGTCCTTTTGTACATCTACATCATTCAGATGGGTTTCTGCTATCCCTGCATGGTTAATATTTCCCTGATTATAGAACATAGAACATAGAACATTACAGCGCAGAACAGGCCCCTCGGCCTTCGATGTTGCGCCGACCAATTAGGAACAAGCAGTGACCCTCTAACCTAAACCATTCCCCTTTCATCATAAACTTATCTACTAACCTCTTAAACGCCACCAAACTTGGCGCATCTACAACTGACGCAGGCAAGGCATTCCATACCCTTACCACCCTCTGGGTAAAGAACCTACCTCTGACATCCGTCCTATAACTAGCACCCCTTAATTTAAAGCTATGTCCCTTCGTGCTAGCTTTCTCCATCCTAGGAAAAAGGCTATCACTGTCCACCCTATCTAAACCTCTAATCATCTTATATGTTTCAATAAGGTCCCCTCTTAGCCGCCTCCTTTCTAACGAAAACAACCTCAAATCCTTCAGCCTCTCTTCATAAGACCTGCCTTCCATACCAGGCAACATCCTGGTAAACCTCCTCTGTACCCTCTCCAATGCCTCCACATCTATCTTATAATGCGGCGACCAGAACTGTACACAATACTCCAAGTGCGGCCGCACTAGAGTTTTGTACAGTTGCAAACATGACGTTGCGGCTCCGAAATTCAATCCCCCTACCAATAAAAGCTAAGACTCCGTATGCCTTCTTAACAACCTTATCGACTTGATTGCCAACTTTCAGGGATCTATCCTGGCAAAGCCTCTTGCCCTCCCCTCTAGCTTTCTCTATGTTTAGAGAAAAGACAATACCATTCCTCATTGCTTGGTGTACAGTGTATCAGTCAGTTCCCCAGATACACCAGCTAGTGAACTGAGAAATGCCTAATCCATAATTGTAGAATTCACTTGAAAGAAAGGACCATGGTCACTGGCAGAGCCAATCTCACTCTGCCTCAAGGTTGTGGGCTTATTCCTAAGAGGGAGATACTGATTCTGTGACCAGCTCCTTGGTGAAGTGCAGCTGCCGAGCACCCTGCTCCTGGCCAGGCAGGAGGTAAACAAAATGTTCTAGGAAAGACTTTGTGGCTAAGGCCTCCTCCTGCCTTTGTCCTTCTGCACCCCCCCTCCATCTGCCCCCTCCCTCTGTCCTCCCCCTTCCCCTACTCACCTACCCCTACTCTCCTTCCCTCAGCCCCTCCCTCTTTCTTCCCCTTCCTCTGCTTTCCCTCCTCCTGCTCCCCCTCCCTTTGCCTCCTCCTTTGTCCGTCTCTCTATTTCCCCTCCCCCTGCTCCCTCTTCCTTTGTTCCCCCTCCCCTGTGCTCCCTCTCTCTCTGCTCCCCCTCCCTCTACCCCTCTCCCTCTATCCCGCCTCCCTCTTTCCCTTTCCCTCTGCTCCCTCTCCTTCAGCTCCCTCTCTCTCTGTTCCCTCTCCCTCTGCTCCCCTCCCTCTGCTCCCCCTTTCCTCTGTTCCCCCTTCCTCTGCTCCCCCTCCCTCTGCTCCCCCTTCCTCTGCCCCCCTCCCTCTGTCCCCCCTTTGTCTGTTCCCCCTCTCTCTGCTACCCCTCTTTCTGCTACCCCCTCCCTCTGCTCCCCCTCCTCTATCCCCCTTTCCTCTGCTGTCCCTCTCTCTGTCCCCCCTTCTCTATGCCCCCTCTCTCTGTCCCCTCTCTCTCTCTGCTCCCTCCCTCTGTACCCCCTCCCTCTGTCCCCCTTCCCTCCCTCTCTCTCTGTAAGCAGCTGGTTTTCTTTGCTGCCTGCACTCCATCTCCCTCTGATGCTGCGAGTCATTGATGTGTCGTTATTAGACCCTCCACCCCGCCATTGACTATAGCTAGTGATTATTTCCATGGTACGATGGCAATGGGCAGCAGGTGTTGGCACAGTGATTAGCACTGCTGCCTCACGGTGCAGGGACCCGGGTTCGATTCCCGGCTTGGGTCAGGGTCTGTGTGGAGTTTGCACATTCTCCCTGTGTCTATGTGGGTTTCCTCCGGGTGCTCCGGTTTCCTCCCACAGTCCGAAAGATGTGTGGGTTACTGGGTGGGATTGTTGTCGGTGCAGGCTCAATGGGCCGAATGGCCTCCCTCTGAGCTGTAGGGATTCTATGAAAATTTCTGTACTGCGGTGTCAGTAACCAGGACAGAGAGGGGCAGCACCATTCCTGCCTCACAGCTTGTTTGATAGAATCAATGGAGAAATTGTTTCCTCTGGTGGGGAGATCCGGAAGAAGGAGACACCTACAGCAGAGCTCGAGCCAATCTGATCAGGAATGTTGTCAGGAAGGATTGCCTGTCTCACATGGTGGCAAAAGCCTGGAATTTCCTCCCGGAAAGCTGTGGCTCAGTTGAAAGTGTCAAATACTGGGATGGGTCAATTTTTTGCAAGGGGTTACTGGGATAATATGGATGAACGAAGATTACCAATGATGTAAGCATATGGCAGAACAGGCTCAAAGGGCTGAATGGTCCCCTTCTGTCACGGGTGCGCACAATTACAACACCCCAGAGATTGACAAAGTCAATATAGACCGGATATAAACCTAAGACATTCTGGTCTGGATAAGTTCATGAGGATGTCTTTATAATGTGAGTTTACAGAGTACGAGAGAGTGAGACCAGAGCTTCCAGTGCAGAGTGAAAAGGCTGACAAAGACAGAGAGGTAGAGATGGTCCGCAATAGATTGCAACCTTGTAAATAACACACATCTAATTTGAGGTTCCTGGAACTTTGGAGACTGCCATCATGGTGAATGTAACATTCCAATTGTGGGAATATTGAGCTGGGGCTAAGAGTTCAAACTTTAATTACACACAACATTGGTGGATTTTATTTATAAGAGACACAGTTCTAAAAAAAGGATTTCCTGGGGTATGAGTGATGTTGGCAAATTTATTATTAATTGGTTGTCTCTTAAAGACTTGCAGCCGCTAAGAGTTAATCACATTTACTCAGCTGGAGTCCAACTTGGACCAGGAATCCCATTCTTTAATTCAACCGTGGCATGGAGGCCTCGCTGGCTGGGCCAGCATTTATTGCCCATCCCTAATTGCCCCTTGAGAAGGTAGTGGTGAGCTGTTTCCTTGAATCACTGCCGTCCATGCGCTGTAGGTACACCCACTGTGCTGTTAGGAAGGGAGTTCCCAGGATTTAACCCAGCGACAGTGAAGAAACAGCAATAGATTTTCAAGTCAGGATGGTGAGTTACTTGGAGGAGAATCTCCATGTGTCTGCTGCTCTTCTCCTTCTAGATGGTTGAGATTGGAAGATGCTGCTTAAGGAGTCTTGTTGAGTCGCTGCAGTACACCTTGTAGAGGGTTCACCTGTGGTGAAATGACTGAATATTGAAGGCGATGGATAGGATCCCAATCAATTCGGCTGCTTTTTCCTGGATGGCATTGAACTCCTTGAGTGTTGTTGGAGCTGCACCCATCCAGGCAAGTGGACAATATTCCATCACACTCCTGACTTGTGCCAAATTAACGCTGGATAGGTCTAGGGGAGTCAGGAAATGAGTCACTCACCTGAGGAATCCCAGCCTCTGACCTGCTCTAGTAGCCACAGTATTTATGTGGTTAGTCCCGTTCAGTTTCTGGTCAATGGTAACATCCAGAATGTTGACATGGGGGGGGATTCTATGATGATAACGCTATTGAATGTCAATGGGCAATGGTTAGACCCTCTCTTGTTAGAGGATTGTTTCCTGGTACTTGTGTGAACATAGCATAAGAACCAGGAGTAGACCATTCAGCCCCTTGAGCCTCTTCCACCATTCAATACTATCATAGCTGATCTCATCTCAGCCTCAACTCCACCTTCCTGCCTCTAAAAGGACATAACAATTCACGGCATGAATGTTTCTGGTCACTTGTTAGCCCAAGCCTAGATATTGCCCAGATCTTGCTCCTTGTATGTTTCAGTGTCTAAGGAGTCGTGAATGGAGAAACCTCTCCACTCTGACCTTCCGACAGAGAGAAGGTCATTGATGAAGGTGAAGATGGTGGGTCTGGGACAATACCCTGGGGAATTCCTGCAGTGAGGTCCTTGGACTGAGACAACCACAACATCTTTCTTTCTGCTGGGTGTGACTTTAGCCAATGTTCATCTAGAGTTCCAGTAACTTCAACTTTGCCTGGACTCTCTGATGCTGCAATCAGCTAAACACTGGACACTGAGGGCTCTTACTGTGACCTCACCTCTAACTTCACCAGGTAGTTCTGTGATTCCCTGCAGAGTTAAATACTCCACGTGTCTGAAGGACGGGACGGGGAAGCAGGATTACAAAGATTAATAAAAATTGTTCAGCGCAAAGGGATTGGAAACTGTCTTCAACCAAGATTGATGACAGTCTGGAAGCAGTTTGGATCTCTGAGTTTCGCAGTGTGTCGGGGGGGAATTGGGTTGATTGTGGGAGTGAATTTTCCGCTAGGCTTTCTGGTGAATAAAGTTAAAGGAGTAGTAATTTTTATCGAGCTACTGGGGGAGGTAGAAATAGAACATTTTGGGAAGCATTTGTTGAACAGATTTCTGGAGAGGAATGCGAAACCTTCCTTGTGTTATTTTTGGACCCAATACAGAAATGATGATGTGATGGAGAACTCCAAGTTCTGCCGAGGTTCCACACTGTACCATTTTATTTTCCAAAAGCATTTTCCTGCAAAGCTCCAGCATACCCTCCCCCTCCCCCGAACCCAGCTCACCAGCCAAACCGCCTTCTCCTAGAAATTCCAGACTCTTGGTGAGCTGTGATGTTCCATGCTCATTTTGACATTCTCTATGAATGTGTGAGTCTAGACAGTCAATGTGAGGGGAGTCATGCCTGATGTCCCGATTCACAGAACGTAGAACATAGAACACTACAGCACAAACAGGCCTTTCGGCCCTCAAGTTGCGCCGATCATATCCCGACCTATCTATCTATAACTCCCAATCCCATTAAATCCCATGTACTCATCCAGAAGTAGCTTAAAAGACCCCAGCGAGTTCGCCTCTACCACCACTGACGGCAGACGATTCCATTCACTCACCACCCTCTGAGTGAAAAACTTACCTCTAACATCTCCTCTGTACTTGCCCCCAGCACCTTAAACCTGTGTCCTCTCGTAGTGACCATTTCAGCCCTGGGAAATAGCCTCCAAGAATCCACTCTATCTATTCCTCTCAACATCTTATAAACCTCTATCAGGTCGCCTCTCAACCTTCGTCTCTCCAGGGAGAAGAGTCCCAGCTCCCTCAACCTGTCTTCATAAGGCCTGCCCCCCAATCCAGGCAACATCCTTGTAAATCTCCTCTGCACCCTTTCAATATCTTCCACATCCTTCCTATAGTGAGGCGATCAGAACTGTGCACAGTACTCCAAGTGGGGTCTGACAAGGGTCTTATAAAGTTGCAGCATTATCTCCTGACTCTCAAACTCAATCCCTCGATTAATGAAGGCCAGTACTCCATACGCCTTCTTGACCACATCCTCCACCTGCGAGGCCAATTTAAGAATCCTATGGACCCAGACCCCAAGGTCCTTTTGATCCTCTACATTGCTAAGAATCCTACCTTTGATATTGTATTCTTTCATCCCAAAATGGACCACTACACCTTTATCCGCGTTGAAGTCCATCTGCCGCTTCTCCGCCCAGTCTTGCATCCTGTCGATGTCACACTGCAACTTCTGACATCCCTTCAGACTTTCCACAACACCACCAACCTTCGCGTCATCGGCAAACTTACTAACCCATCCCTCCACTTCCTCATCCAGGTTATTTATGAAAATGACAAACAGCAAGGGTCCTAGAACAGATCCCTGGGGCACTCCACCGGTGACTGACCTCCATGCAGAAAAAGAGCCATTCACAACCACCCTCTGCCTTCTGCAGGCAAACCAGTTCTGGATCCACAAGGCCAAAGCCCCTTGAATCCCATGGCCTCTCACCTTCTCAAGAAATCTTGCATGGGGGACCTTATCAAATGCCTTGCTGAAGTCCATGTAAACCATATCCACTGCTCACCACCAAATTTGATTCACCACTAAACATCTGGATAGAGACTAATGGTGGAAGACCAGGCCCCAGGCTTCACTGAGGCCCCTTCCTGGTTGGCTTCGCCACCTCAGCACAGGTAGGGCCTGAAGCCTGGAGTCTCCCAGGCCTGTCGTGCTGAAATCACAGGCTGATGTGTCCTGACCACCTGCTGATTCTCAACCTCATATTCCAAACCTTCCATGGAATCTTATCCCTATCTTTGCAATCTCCTCCAGCCCGATAAGCTCTGAGATCTCAGCACTCTTTCAATTCCCACCTCTTGCACAGAGTTGCCGACCATGGAAACATAGAAAACAGCAGCAGGAGTAGGCCATTCAACCCTTCAAGCGTGCAGCACCATTCCATGTGATCATGGTCGATTGTGCATTTTCAGTATCAATAGGAAGGTGCTACCCTCCCACCTCCCTGCTTTCCCCCCAAGCTGCTGGCAAGATCTAGACTCTGTTGTTTCTGCAGCTGGCCTCTCTGTGTGAAACCTCCTGACAAACCAATGGATTCCCTCGCAGCTCAGTGCTGGCTCCCACAGTTCAACCTGTTACCTAATAACTTGCCAAAATCTCCCTCTAAAAAAATTCAGAAGTACCAACTACATCTGCCCCCCAACTCAAACCCCCGACTTCCGGACCTTGAATTAAGACACTAAATGAGGACTTGTCAAAACTCGAAAACACTGCAGCATGTGGCAGCTGGAGCCAAGCCCTGTACAAGCAGTTTCCAACTCATTCCATCTTCACAATGCTAGTGTCAGTAAAAACTTCAACAACGGTAGCACAGTGGTTAGCACTGCTACTTCACAGCTCCAGGGATCTGGGTTCGATTCTAGATTTGGGTCACAGCCTGTGTGGAGTTTGCACATTCCCCCCATGTCTGCGTGGGTTTCCTCCGGGTGCTCCAGTTTCCTCCCACAGTCCAAAGATGTGCAGGTTAGGTTGATTGGCCACGCTAAAATGACCCCTTACTGTCCTGAGATGTGTAGGTTAGAGGGATTAGGGAGGAAATGCGTAGGGATATGGGGGTAGGGCCTGGGTGGAATTGTCGGTGCAGACTCGATGGGCTGAATGGCCTCTTTCTGCGCTGTAGGGTTCTCTGATTCTAAATCACTCCTGCTGCTGAGGTGAGGACTGATGTGATGCACTTGACAGTCGAATAGCCTGTGAGAAATGGGCACCTGGATGAGGCTGGACATCAGCTTGAGGAATTTGGCAAGAGCCACTGTGTTTGGGGAGAGAGACAGAGGAGGACAGAGAGAGAGGGAGAGAGACAGGCTGAGAGAGAGCAAGAGATAGAAAGGTAAATTGTTGTAAAACCACATTTGGACTTGAACCACTGGATAGAGAGAGAGAGCGAGAGATAAAGAAAGAAATAGAATGAAAGAAACTGTAGATAGAAAGATACTGAGAGAAAGAGATTGAGATGGAGAGAGAGAGAAAGACATAGAGATTGGAATAGAGAGAACGAGAATGGGTTGGAAAAGGAGGAATGGAGAGAGGGAAAGGACAATAAAGTTCATTTAGTAGTCACAAATAGGTTTACATTAACATTGCAATGAAGTTACTGAGAAATTCTCCTAGTCGCCACACTCCGGCACCTGTTCAGGTACACTGAGGGAGAATTGAGCACCTAACTGCACGCTGATTGATGTTTTTCACACTCTCTGAGGTGGGTCCCACCCTGAAATCCCTCATGTTCATTCCCTCATTTTCTCCCTCGCTCTCATTCCCTCCCCCCCCACTGGAGCACTCAGAGGAAACCCTTGCAAACATGGGGAGAATGTGCAAACTCTGCAGAGTCCGTGACCCAAGCCGGGAATCCAACCTGGGCCCCTGGCACTGTGAGGCAGCAGTGCTACCTACTGTACCACCCTGCCACCCCTGCACCCTACCACCCTTCTGGCATAGGATAAAGATATTGGTGGATTGGAGAAAATGGAGAGTGTTTTTGAGGGTCAATAGCTGAGGATTTGCTACAAAAATGCTCTCGCTGCATTTAGGAATAACTTGCACACCCCAATGACAAACCATTGATTTCTGTCTCATTGGTCAAATTGCTTTAAGGAATTTGAAGTCAGTGAGTTTCCCGCTCAGCGACAGGTTCATCTGTGAAGAGGAGAGATAATCGCTGATCTTTTTACCAGGAGCGGTGATTGATCCGTCAGGAATTTGGGAGGATTCCGAGGTCATTCCCACACACTGACAAGTTTCTCCACAATCACTAACAGAACTTTCTCTCACCAACCATATCCACCCTGGACAATCTGCACTTGAAGCTCAGCCGAGGAATGTGCTGGAAACATTCTCCTCATTCCAACCCCGTTATTATCACCAAGTCTTTGAGGCATTCTCGGCCTGTCCATCTGTTCACTGGACTCTCCACTTCTCTTATTTCATCATTTCTCATCTTTCTCTCACCCTCCCTCACTCTTTTCCCTCATTCGCTGATTGACGTTCTTCACCCTCTCTGAGGTGGGTCCCACCCTGAAACCCCTCTGTTCATCTACTTCTTTTCTCCCACCCTCCCCTTCCTTCAGCCTCGCACCCTCCCCTCCCCTTCCCTCAGCCTCACACCCTCCCCTCCCCTTCCCTCAGCCTCTCACCCTCCCCTCGATCTCCCTCCAGCCTCGTCACCTTACTCTTCCTTTTGCCTGCCCATCTCCCTCCATCTTCCCTCTCCCCCATCGCAAGCCTCTGTCTCCTCCACGTCCTCTCCTTCATCCCTTCTTCTCCCTTTCCCCTCACCACCATGCCTCTCCCTCCCCCTCCCCCTCCTCCATTTCCCTCCCCTCCATCTCCCTTCTCTCGAAGCAGTGTTCCCTATCTCCCTCCCCCTCAGCATCACTTCTTCTCCATCTCCTTCTCTCAACCTCCTACACTCCCCCTCCACCTTTACCCTCTCTTCCTCACCCCTCCTCTCCTCCATCTCCCTCTCTCTCAGCCTCAGCTCCTCCCCTGAGATATTTTTTGGGTTAATGGGGAGATGGGGGTGAGGGGCAGTCCGGATATAATCTAATTGAACCCTCACTCAGACCTGAAGCGTGAACTCTGTTTTTCTCCCTCTGTCAGACCCGCTGAGGTTTTCCAGCAATTTCTGGTTATTTCTGGATTATCCCTCATTCCTCACAGTGTTTGGAATGGTTTGTGGATTTGATCGGGTAGACAGAAGGAAACTGTTTGTTAGATAGCAACCAGTGACAACTTTGTATTGGATGTAAAGTGACCAACTGGAACAAAATGTAAAGGTCAGCTGATCCAGTAAACCATGGAACCAATCACAGAGTGATGTAATAGTCAGCTGACCAGCTGATTCACTATAAACAAGGAACTGTGTAGAATTGTGGAGAGCTTGGAGTGGCCTAGCGTGAGGCCCCAAGTTTGGAGTAATGATGTTTCTTTATTAAACCCTTCCTTTGATTTATAAATTGGAGTAAGTTTTGCTGTATTTTCATTAGCTGCATTTTGAAGACTTCCTTCTGAAGGAAACATGGTACCCCTGGGAGTGTGGGGGGAGGAGAGGTGGGGGGGGGAATGGTGGAACTCAGAACAAGGGGCTAAATCTTAAAGCTGGAAACACATCAATCAGCGGTATGTTAGGAAGCTCTTCCTCAGACAAAGCAGAGCAGAACTCTGGAACTTTCTGCCCTCCCCCTGCTCTGTTTAGGAGCTGATCACATGATTTGAAGGTGATGTTATTAGGGTGCGTGCTCAGGCTGCTGTTTCACTTCCTGTTTCGTATTCTGACGCAGAGCGGAGCGAGCAGCTGCTCAGTAAAGCCTGTTGTGTGCCAGTTTGAATCTACACGTGCAAACGCTAGGTTTTCCCTCCATGTCAAACCCACGACTCTGAATGTAGACAGAACATTACAAGCTGCCGAGACTGGGGCACAGCTGCAGTTTCCTAGACTGGGATTGAAGGATTTGTTTTGGGAAGAGTATGGAGAGAGCTGAATTCGGATATCAGTGGGACCTGACTGAACAGAGGTTCTAAAGGCCGAGTGATCACAATCCTCACACTCACTGAATCATTTCAAACACGCAAGGAGTCTATTTAAGCAAATTTTTTATTGATACCTTTTGGCAAGTTTAAAGCTACTGCAGTTTTCAGTTAATTTTAATAACAAAACATTTATTTGCAAAAGCTACAGTGAGAACGGGAGTTGCCAACCCTCCAGGGGTGCCCTGGAGTCTCCAGGTTTTGAAGATTAAATTCCTGGATCCAAGAGAGGAAAACCCAGGGAAAAATATTAAACAATGTCTTCGATTCCTTTGAGAGTTCTTTCATTGATTAGTTATAAAGATGCTGAACAGGGCGGAAGGTCATGAGCTGAAACCTCCAGGAATAAGTTCAGCCAGAGTTGGCAACCCAAATTATTTAAAGTTTATACCAGGGTCAGGTGTCAAACTATCTTTGACCCATTCCTGGGTACAAGCCCCGCATTGATGCAGGCTGGGGAGGCAATGGGAGAGTAACTGGATTCAGAGACCCAGAGTAATGTGCTGGGGACCCAGGTTCAAATCCCACCACAGCAGATGGCAAAATTTGAATTCAGTAAAAGTCTGGAATTAAAAGTCTAATGATGACCACGAAATCTTTGTTAAAAATGGGGAGCTTCATAATGGGGAGTAAAGAAATGGCTGAGGAATTAAATTTGCTCTTTGCTTCAGTCTTCACAAAGGAAGACATCAATAATGCACCAGAGATTCTGAGAGAAACAAGAGGAGCTGAAGGAAATCAGCATTAGTACTGAAATGGTTTTGGGGAAACTGATAGGATTGATAGGATAAATCTCCAGGTCCTGATAATCTCCATCCTAGTTTACTTAAGGAAGTGGCCCTGGAAATAGTAGATCCTTTGGTGGTTATTTTCCAAAATTCTTTGGAATAGTTCCTATAGATTTTGGGGGGGTATAGCTGATGTAAGCCCATTATTCAAATAGGAAGGCAGAAAGAAAACAGGGAACTGTAGACTGGTGAGCCTAATGTCGGTACTGGGGAAGTTACTGGAGTTCATTATCAAGGATTTTATAACTCGGCATTTGGAAGGCAGTGGGATAATCAGATAAGGTCGGCATGGATTTACAAAAGGGAAATCACACTCACACTTTGAATTCTTTGAGGATGTAACTAATAACAAAGATACAGAGGTCAAGTGTATTGGCCATGCTATGTTACCACTCAGTGTTGGGGGGCAAGTTAGGGTAAATGCATGGGATTATGGGGATAGGGCCTGGGTAGGATCGTGGTCAGTGCAGACTCGATGGGCTGAATGGTCTCCTTCTGCACTGTAGGACTCTTATGATTCTATGACTTTAGTAAAGTTGATCAAGGAGAACCAGTGGATGTGGTTTATTTAGACTTTCAGAGGCTTTCAAAATATAACAGACTTCTATGTAAAGTTTGAGCAAATGGGATTTTGGATAATGTCTTGAGATGTATAGAAAGCTGCTAGCACATGGAAAGTGAAGAGTTGGCATAAATGGGTCTTTTTCTGATTGGCAGTCAGCGAGTAGTGAGGTTCTGCAGGGATCTGTGCTAGGACCCCAACTGTTCACATTATATATTAATGATCTGGAAGAGGGAACTGAATGTACTATCTCCAAATTTGCAGATGAAACAAAGTTGGGTGGGAGGGTGAGCTGTGAGGAGGATGCAGAGATCCTTCAGTGTGATCTGGACAGGCTGAGTGCATGGGCATCTGCATGGCAGATGGAGTATAATGTGGATAAATGTGAGGTTATCCACTTTGGTAGCAATAATAAGGCAATTATAATTTGAATGGGTGTAAATTGAGAGAGGTGGATACTCAGCGAGACCTTGGAATCCTCGTACATCTGTTGCGTGTGGGTGGGGTGCATATGGCAGTAAAGGGGGCAAATGGTATGTTGGCCTCCATAGCGAGAGGATTTGAGCATAGGGATAGGGATGTTTGGCTGCAATTGTATAGAGCATTGGTGAGGCCCTACTGTGAGCAGTTTTGGTGTCCTTATCTGAGGAAGGATGTCCTTATTATAGAGGGAGCATAGCAAAGGTTTACCAGACTGATTCCTGGGATGGCATATAAGGAGAGACTAAGTTTGTTAGGATTACATTCACTGAAGTTTCGAAGAGTGAGAGGGGATCTCATAGAAACTTATAAAGTTCTAACAGGATTAGACAGGGTAGATTCAGAAAGAATGTTCCCAATGGTGGGAGAGTTCGGAACTAGAGATTCATAGTTTGAGAATAAAGGACAAAGCTTTTAGAACTGAGGTGAGGAGAAATTTCTGCACCCATAGTTCTGATCAGGCAGTTTCAGTGAATGTAAACACTATGGTGACACAAATTCCCTCCCCTCCCTCGACCAGAAACTTCAAAAACTTCAAATATTTCATTTGTTTTTGCCTTGTGTCCAATTCGTGAATTTCCTGATTTGAAATCCTGGAACTCCCTTCCTAACAGCATTGTGGGCGTACCTACACCGCATGGACTGCAGTGATTCAAGAAGGTGAGCTCACTGCCGTCTCCCCAAGGGGCAATCGGGGAACTCTCTGAGTGAAGGGGGCAATTAGGGATGGGCAATAAATGCTGGCGCACATCCCGAGACTGAATTGAAGAACGGTTTGCCAAACAGTAGCTGGGTCTCAAAGGCCGTTTGGGATGTTTCGGGATCTTCTGAGGTTCTAATAAGGTGAGTTGATGCCATGGGGTCGGTTTTCAATTCGGGGATCAGTCACCCATCAGAGCAATCGCTCAGTTTTCCTGAAATCCATTTTATGATCAGGCTCCAAATTGAAAATACACCAAGAAGACATTTGTGAAAATTTCCTCCCAAATCTGCAATACCAGAACTGGGCTGTGGGTGACGCCCTTGACCACAGGAACACGGTGTGCTCGCCACTGCCACTGCCTGGAGTTTTGAGGTATTGCAGACCCCAGTCCCTTGCATTACACCAAGTTTTTCTTGCCAGTTCTTTCCAGTTGGCGTCAGGTTATTTGCAAACCAACAGCAGAAATAATATCCCCATATCCTAAATCACTAACTTGGACTCAAAGTAATTCTGCTGCCTGTATCCAAATTAGAACCAATCCCAGTTACGTGCTTTCCCTGTGTTCACCGAACAACATCACTTCTCGGTCCAGCAACCCAGACATTTTAAAATGCTCGTCATTGTTCCAAACCCCTCCACTGCCTTGACAGCCCCCAACTCCCTGTCATAGCTAATGGTTGATTGGCCATGCTGAGTGTTAGGGTGATTAGCCGGGTAAATGTGTGAGGTTTTCGGGTTAGGGCCTGGGTGGGATTGTGGTCAGTGCACATTCGATGGGCCAAAAGGCCTCCTTCTGCACTGTAGGGATTCTATGATTCTAGGTTGCTGTCAAAACTTCCAACAAGTTTTGGATAGTGGGGTGTGATTGCAGGAGGGTAAGTAAGTAAAACAAGCAGAGTAAAGCCGAGAGAGTGGGATACGACGTAGAATCTACTAATGTATAGTGCTCTTCCTTCTAAGTGAGAACGTTCTGTGTACAAGTCGCTCTGTAGAGATAAACAGCACAGAAATTCAAACTCATACTCCAGTGCAGTGCTGAGGGGGTGCCGCACTGTCAGAGGGTCAATGCTGAGGGAGTGCTGCACTGTCAGAGGGTCAGTACTGAGGGAGTGCCACACTGTCAGAGGGTCAGTGCTGAGGGTGTGCGGCACTGTCAGAGGGTCAGTGCTGAGGGAGTGCCGCACTGTCAGAGGGTCAGTGCAGAGCGAGTGCTGCACTGTCAGAGGGTCAGTGCTGAGGGAGTGCCGCACTGTCAGAGGGTCAGTGCTGAGGGAGCGCCGCACTGTCAGAGGGTCATTGCTGAGGGAGTGCCGCACTGTCAGAGGGTCAGTGCTGAGGGAGCGCCGCACTGTCAGAGGGTCAGTGCTGAGGGAGTGCCGCACTGTCAGAGGGTCAGTGCTGAGGGAGTGCTGCACTGTCAGAGGGTCAGTGCTGAGGGGGTGCCGCACTGTAAGAGGGTCATGCTGAGGATGCTGCACTGTCAGAGGGTCAGTGCTGAGGGAGTGCTCCCACTGTCAGAGGGTCAGTGCTGAGGGAATGCTGCACTGTCAGAGGGTCAGTGCTGAGGGAGTGCTGCACTGTGAGAGGTCAGTGCTGAGGGAGTGCCGCACTGTCAGAGGGTCAGTGCTGAGGGAGTGCCGCACTGTCAGAGGGTCAGTGCTGAGGGAGTGCCGCACTGTCAGAGGGTCAGTGCTGAGGGAGTGCCGCACTGTCAGAGGGTCAGTGCTGAGGGAGTGCTGCACTGTCAGAGGGTCAGTGCTGAGGGAGTGCAGCACTGTCAGAGGGTCAGTGCTGAGGGAGTGCTGCACTGTCGAGGTCAGTGCTGCACTGTCAGAGGGTCAGTGCTGAGCGAGTGCTCCCTGTTCGAGGGTCAGTGCTGAGGGAAGTGCCACCTGCCAGAGGGTCAGTGCTGAGGGAGTGCCGCACTGTCAGAGGGTCAGTGCTGAGCGAGTCCTGCACTGTCAGAGGTCATGCTGAGGGAGTGCCGCACTGTCAAGGGTCAGTCGCTAGGCGAGTGCCGCACTGTCAGAAGGGTCAGTGCTGAGGACTGCCGCCTGTCAGAGGGTCAGTGCTGAGGAAGTGCCGCACTGTCAGATGTCAGTGCTGAGCGAGTGCTGCACTGTCAGAGGTCAGTACTGAGGGGTGCCGCACTGTCAGAGGGTCAGTGCTGAGGGAGTGCCGCACTGCAGAGAGTCCAGTGCTGAGGGAGTGCTGCACTGTCAGAGGGTTTTCCCCCCAGTGCTGAGGGAGTGCCGCACTGTCAGAGGGTCAGTGCTGAGAGAGTGCCGCCTTCAGAGGGTCAGTGCTGAGGGAGTGCCGCACTGTCAGAGGGTCAGTGCTGAGGAGTGCTGCACTGTCAGAGGGTCATGCTGAGGGAGTGCCGCATGTCAGAGGGTCAGTACTGAGGGAGTGCCGCACTGTCAGAGGGTCAGTACTGAGGGAGTGCCGCACTGTCAGAGGGTCAGTACTGAGGGAGTGCCGCACTGTCAGAGGGTCAGTGCTGAGAGAAGTGCCGACTGTCAGAGGTCAGTGCTGAACGAGTGCTGCACTGTCAGAGGGTCAGTGCTGAGGGGTGCCCGCACTGTCAAGGGTCAGTGCTGAGGGATGCCCGCACTGTTCGAGGTCAGTGCTGAGGGAGTGCCGACTGTCGAAGGGTCAGTGCTGAGGGAGTGCCGCACTGTCAGAGGGTCAGTGCTGAGGGAGTGCCGCACTGTCAGAGGGTCAGTGCTGAGGGAGCGCCGCACTGTCAGAAGGTCAGTGCTGAGGGAGTGCCGCACTGTCAGAGGGTCAGTGCTGAGGGAGTGCCGCACTGTCAGAGGGTCAGTACTGAGGGAATGCTGCACTGTCAGAGGTCAGTACTGAGGGAGTGCCGCACTGTCAGAAGGGTCAGTGCTGAGGGAGTGCTGCACAGTCAGAGGGTCAGTGCTTAGGACTGCCCCGCACTGTCAGAGTGTCAGTGCCTGGGAAGCGCCGCACTGTCCAGAGTGTCATGCTGAGGAGAGTGCTGCACTGTCAGAGGTCAGTGCTGGGAGTGCCGCACTGTCATAGGGTCAGTGCTGAGGGAGTGCCGCACCTTCAGAGGGTCAGTGCTGAGGGAGTGCTGCACTGTCAGAGGGTCAGTGCTGAGGGAGTGCCGCACTGTCAGAGGGTCAGTGCTGAGGGATGCTGCACTGCCAGAGGGTCAGTGCTGAGGGATGCTGCACTCTCAGAGGGTCAGTGCTGAGGGATGCTGCACTGT